>CABFWB010003599.1:64635-75875 GCA_902151455.1 Timema bartmani
ACTTCTGTGCTGGGGGTCCGGGGTTCAATCCTTGGTCCCGGCACAGATTTATCTGATTGCCAAACCCTTCCTTCACCTCTGACAAGACGTGTATTAATCACAACTTGTGAATGTGTGGAATGCCAGGCCTACACCATGGTTCGGATCCCACGTTAAAGTGTAGGTCCTCCATTTCATCTCACAGTCTCCCTACCATTACACATTAGCGTAAGTGCGTATAACCCGAACGGGTAGTAAGACGCGGTGCTAATAATAATAATTTAAGAGGTAGTGATAAAAAAATATCGTGATTTTAGATGTAATTTTTTTGTTATTTGTGCCTAATATAAGATATTTTTAAGGTCGGAATGTAGAGAACGCGAGAAAAATTCAGTGATATTGTAGTTTTTATAGAAAAAAAAAGTTGTTTTAACAAAAATAAATCAAATCTTACTCCACTACAAACATAGTTAGATTTTCTTCACATGATAATATCAACATTTCTTAATATGTGGGCACAGTGGCATTAGATGACAAACTTTTTAAATAAAGATAAAATGTGGTCAATAAATTCCAGGACACCTTTGACAGATATTAATTCAAGTACTGTTTACATAACTATGTGAAGAAAATTAATCTATATGGTTGTATTGAGGAAACATTTGATTTGTTTTGACCAAGAAAATGTTTTGCTGTAAAAACTACAAATACACTGACCTTTTCTCTCGTCCCCTACATTCCCACCTTGATAGCTTTATTCTTTCAGCAAATATTTATGTTTGATTTAATAGACTGTACCAGAACTGGATCAGTTAAATATTTTAAAAAGAAAGTTTAACTTTTAAAGTTAGAATTTAAAACATTAATTTTAATCAAACTCTATTGTTTTTTTGTGGATTGACAATAAAGTGTGAGAATGAAAATATATGAAAGTATGGTTCCGGGTTACGATGCGGTCAAATGCACCAATGAGCTTATGTAGCGGTTGCCAATAATCCGAATTGATCAATTGTAAATACAACACAGCAACCCCAAACAATTAATGATATAATACGATATATTAGTAAATATTATTTTTATTGCTTCATAAAGAGAAAGTAGTTTAATCGTGAAAACTTTCTCTTTCGATATTATGATGGATCCTGACTTTTTAAGTGCCCCAGGGCATAAAAAATAAAAGTGTATCAGTCTTTCTAGCTGTCACTCCCTGGGACAATAGTCAAAACAATTTAATGGATGTTCAATGATTAGCAACAAATAGGTTTGCAAGTCATAATTACGGCACTGTTCACTAAAGTGGAGACGGCAATTTAATTAGTTTATATTAGTTGAATGGGTGACCTGGTGGTCTAGGGGTAAGGTGTCAGACTTCTGTGTTAGGGGTCCGGGGTTCAATCCTTGGTCCCGGCACAGATTTATCTGATTGCCAAACCCTTCCTTCACCTCTGATAGGACGTGTATTAATCACAACTTGTGAATGTGAGGAATGCCAGGCCTCCACCGTGGTTCGGATTCCACGTTAAACTGTAGGTCCTCCATTTCATCTCACAATCACCCTACCATTACACATTAACGTAAGTGCGTATAACCCGAGCGGTTAGTAAGACGCGGTGCTAATAATAATAATAATAATAATAATAATAATAATAATAATAATAATAATAATATATTAGTTGAAAAATGACACCTGGACATGGGAATCGAACCTGAGACATCTGGTTTATTACATAAATACTCCTACCACTGCGCTATTCATGGATCGTCCCATACCCAGGTTCATTCTTCACTAATTTTTTAAGGCAGAGTATGTGATGGACGTGTGGAAATCATCAGCTACATGTGTATGATCAATTAAGAGAACACATCACATTCCAATAAACTCCGTGATATAGTCGACTAGAAATCGTAAATTTACACGAACAATATTGCACGTGGATCATTTCTGAGTAAACTCTAATGGAGATAAAGAGTTAGTAGAAGTTCATAATACTGAACATTGCTGAAATATCAAAGATATTTGGATAAAAACTGCAATGAAAATACCCTTTTTGAAAATTTTAGGATGGCTTACATAAAAGCACTGTGCACAAATCTTCATTCTGTCATAATAGAGAATTACTGTATTTATTGACAAGAAACTTTATCACTCTGTCCTCCTTCGTCATCGCTGAAAATTTCGATTACTCATTCAAATACGAATGCACTGCACACATTTATGGCATATCGTAGGTGTTTTCTATTCCCTTTTACTTCAAAAAATAATATGGGAACTACTTCAGAATAGTAAATAGTGGCATGACCTCTAAACAGATAGTAGAGGAAATAGTTCAAAATAGAGACTAGGAGAACTACTTAAGAATAGTAAATAGTGGAACTACTTCAAAACAAATAATATAGATACTACTTTTGAATAGAGACTAGGATAACTACTTCAGAATAGTAAATAATGAAACTACTTCAAAGTAAATAATAAAGGAACTATTGCAAAATAAATAATAGAGGAATTACTTCAGAACAGTGACAGTGTACTTTTTTAAATAACGACTAGCTAGAACTATTTCAGGATGATAAATAGTGAACCTCTCGCGAGCCGGGAGCTGAATTGGACCTGATATGATGAACGCTCTTAGCTCACGATCATCATATAACGCAGCCACCTTTGACTAGTCAGGGCCTTATGCTGTCAATGGTACAATGGCCACTGTAGGATTTTGAATATTATGCTGGATTAAATAAATAATTATTAGGTACGGTTATAGCAACGAGCGTCTTGTTATTATCTTCAGCTGTCACTTTTTATAGATATTAGCGATACCGATAAGATAACAACAGTAATATATTAAGATGTTATCAATGCTAGCAGCAAATAATAAGTACTAACTTTTAGAAAGATACTTGCAACTGCAATACTAAAACAGACAGCTTTTAAATTATAAGCTTTTCATGATGTATTTGAGGTGCATTCAGATTTTAGATGGAAAAATACGTGTTTTGATTGCGTGCGAAACGCAAGGATGGTCATTATCAGAAAACGGCACCTTTTAGTGAAAATATAACCACGGTCTATTAAAATAAATAATGTATGATGTATTGTTTATAAATAAGAAATTATAATATTAACTTAGATCAAAATATTGTGTTTCTTCTCATTATAATTAATTGTGTTTTAGCTTCACTATTAGTTTTCAATGATAACTTGTCTGAATAGAGGAAGGTAAATCATATTAAGGATATTTAAGCACGTTTAAAATTATTTTTAACTTATTTTTTATGATGTACAATGTTGTGCTCTCTTGATTCATACACTTATTTATTTTTTCTGAAATAACATTTTTTGTGTGAACATTTTCATTTATATATATATATCATATTTATTCAAGCTGTAAATTACTTATAAATGTCAATATATACGTTAAAATAATTTAAAAAAACAAACGAAACCGGGTTTAGTAGGTCCCCAACACTGATTAATTTAGAACCAATTTGGTTAATAGAGATATTTCAAATAATTTTATGACCAAAAAATAAAATGTTTAAAACGATAAAAAAATATCGCATGTACACACAAAAGAGGTAAAAAAAAATTCCGATTCCCACAATGCTGGTAAAAAAATCTCAGGCCCTCCTGGATTCTGTCGACCATAATCTTGGCGAATACTACCGAATATATCCGACAATGCATGAATCGTAACGTAAATACTTAAATGTAGAAGTCTGCAGTTCTATATATAGCCCATTTACGGTAGGAAAGTAGGTAAGTCTAACGTCAACCTAGTCGGAAATATTTATAATTTACATATCTATAGTAATAAAAGGAAGTGTTTGTCTGTGTTTGTTTGTGTGCGATGCCCAGCCAAATCTACGGCACGCAGCTATCTGACATTTTTAACATAGGTGGACGGAAGGGGGTCCGAATGAACCTCGAAGGCGGATTTTTAAATTTTTAATTAGAGGGGGATCCAAATACAACTTGAAGCCGGATTTTAAAATTTTTAATTAGGTTATTTTTAACAAATTTTTGAAGAGAATATTGTTAATCTGGTATATAATTACGTTTCAGAGATAACTGTGATAAAAATATGCCACATCCTTGGGAAAAAAGTGTGTATGAAATCTACAAGGAGAAAACAAGGAAGGACAACACGTTTCAGAAATAACGTTTCATTTTGAATCTTTAGATGGGTCACGGGCAACGCCATGCGAGATTGCTAGTTATTAATAAAAAGTGTTTAATGTCAACACAAAGTTTTCAAATCATTTTAATTACTGGAATGGAAAGGACAGCAATTAAATTAATTTAAATTAGTTGGAAAATACACCCGTGATTTCCGTGTTCAGATGTCATTTTACAATTAATAAAAAATTAAATAAACAATGCTATTAAATGCTTCCAACGACATTTTCAGCCAATGTTTGCAAAGAAGAACCTTCTTCTAGCTGTCAATTACCACCTCTACTACCGTAGATAAATTCTAACTATACAACAAAACGTTAATTATGCTAACGAAGAAGGGTCATAATAAATAAACTCATTAAACGATAAGAAAATTTTATAAATCAGTTACAACCTGTACCATACGATTTTTTTTAAATAGTGGACTGCCATTTTGATAATTTGAAAGGTTTGAATGGCTTTAGGATGCGTTCAAATTCTATAAATGTAAATACTTTGGTAACAAATTCTATTAGGCCACATATAGGCTCCAAGTCAAGCTTTGCTAGATATTTGACCCGACTCTCTGAGATCTTGACCAAGGCTGAGGACGGGCCAGCGACGTATTAATGCAGTTTGTATCTGTCAACCAGTTATTGAATCCATGTCCGCCATATTACGTCGTTAGTCCTCTAGTCCACAAGTCCTCGACTCTATAAAAGCTACTCGTCGACTTTGAAGCACTTGACGGAATATTGGAAAGCTATTCTCAGGTCGGCTGGTAGCTGACATCGCTATCATATCCTCGCCCCCTCCCCACCCCCACCTACCAACCATCCCTGTCACTATTTCTCCTTCTTTTTTGTAAACTTGAGGCGGTAGGTTAAACTTTCCCCCTTTCTACGCTTCTCAAGAGTCGACTGACCTTTTCAGATTGCTTGGAATTGACAGAGGCTCGACAAGCTAATACAGCGGCTGGCAGGACTACTTCAGAGTAGTTACTGGTGGAACTACTTCAGAATAGTGACTAGGAGAACTACTTCAGAGCAGTAAAAGTGGAACGACTTTAAAACAGATAATGGAGGAAGTATTTCAGAATAATAAATAGTGGAACGACTTCAAAACAGATAATAGAGGAACTACTTCAAAAAATAATATAGGAACTATTTCAGAATATTTAAAAGTGGAACGACTTTAAAAAAGATAATAGAGGAACTATTTCAGAATAGTAAATAGTGGAACGACTTCAAAACAGATAATAAAGGAACTAATTCAAAAAATAATATAGGAACTACTACAGAATAGTAAATAGTGGCATGACTTCAAAACAGATAGTAGAGGAACTACTTCAAAATAGAGACTAGGATAACTACTTAAGAATAGTAAATAGTGGAACTACTTCAAACAAATAATATAGATACTACTTTTGAATAGAGACTAGGATAACTACTTCAGAATAGTAAATAATGAAACTACTTCAAAGTAAATAATAAAGGAACTATTGCAAAATAAATAATAGAGGAACTACTTCAGAACAGTGACAGTGTACTTTTTTAAATAACGACTAGGAGAACTACTTCAGGATGGTAAATAGTGGAACTATTTCAAAACAAATAATAGAAGAATTACTTGAGAATAGTTACTAGTGAACCATTTTAAAAATAATGACTTGGAGAACTACTTCAGAATAGTAAATAGTGGAACTACTTCAAATTATATAATAAAGGAACTACTTCAAAATATATATTAGATGAACTGCTTTAGAATAGTGACTAGCGTACCTTTTTAAAAATAGTGACAAGATGAACAACCTCATAATAGTGACTAACATATTTTAGTAAAAATGGGAAATACAGAACTACATCAAAATAGTGACTGACGGAAATACTTAAGAATAGTCACTAACGTATATTATTAAAAATAGCGACTAGTGGGAAAAAGAATTCCATGGCTTCAGTCCGCAAGCAAGCTATACCGACTGAGCGGCTGCCACATATTGGGGCAAAGATAGTGTCAACATTTTTGGGCAGAGGGTGGTCCCCAAATTAACCCTCCAACCATTAATCTCAGTTTTCTAGACTTTAGCCGCTACTTCTGTATTCAAGTAGCTATTCAAATTGTCCTCAAGAGGCTGAGTTGACCCCTTTCCAGACCCACTGCTTTACACACCATCGACTATTGGAACTGCCTAAAATTAATTACTATTGGAACTGCTCAATAATAATGACTGACGTAATAACTTCAGAATAGTGAGCTACGTATATAGCTAAAAATAGCGGATAGTGGACATACTTCATTAATTGACTAGTGGAACTAATTAAAAATGGTGAATAAAGTAAGTAATTTAAAACAGTGACTAGAGAAACTACTTAGCAAAATTAACCATCAAATATACTTTCAAATAGTGACTGCCAAAACTACTTAAAACTAGTGATTGGAAGAACTGCTTCAAGATAGTAAATAATGGAATTACTTTTTACTTTTTGGAAGAACAGTAGGAAAAATTCAAACAAATTTCCTTTCGGCCAACATTGATAAGATTTTATTATATTATTTGTGTTATTCAATGGGTATTTATAGTATCTATTAAAAGTGACAGCTATAGTTAACATGAATTGATGTATGGACATAATACAATTGTTTTAGCATTTTTAGTACGTAACTTTTACTGTTCTTCCTACCAAAATCATATTATACTTCACTATGGCGGTAAGCGTATAACACGGACGGGTCGTAAGAAGCAGTGTTAAGTGAATGAAAAACAAGATATTGTGTTCAACAGAAATACTTCAAGAAACTGAATAGCAAGAATAACTCATAATATTGATAATAAGAACTACTTTAAATACAACTAACTATAGCAAGTGCTTCAAGACAGTAGCTTTTGGAACTTCAAATCAATAGCTATCAGAAATATCTTGGAAATAACAAGCGTAAATATTATTTTTTATGTGGTGGGACTATCTATAGTAGATTCTATCCACACCATATCGTATCAACACTGTGAGACAGAAATAATAATGGAACATAGCTTTAAGCATAACACATTTTTCATGTTAACTTTATGAGTTTTAGTGAAGGATGTGCTGAAATCTCACTTTGTTACACTTTATAAAATAAGGGCACAATACATATAGTGTTTTTTTTTTAGTATTTACGAACCTTAAAATACTAACAGTAAATAACGGGACAAATAATTGTGAGCCGTCTCCCCAAACTGAGTTGCAGTTTTTTTTAAGTGACCGGTAAAAGCGATCTGGAACGATTTCTTTCTAAGGAGGGAAATCGTCCAAGGGGACGCGATAAAGGTTGCAAGAAGCCCTCGTGGCAGCCATTGTAATAACACCCGTGATAACACCAGGGATGGGGTATCGAAAGAAAAGTATCGATAACAGTAGGTATCGGTATCAAAATTTTAATCTGGAGAAATGTTATTTATCAAATAATTTCAACTTTTGCATTTAATAATAATAATAATAATAATAACAATAATAATAACAATTATAATAATAATAGCAATAATAATAATTGTATTCTCATTTATCTATGCACTGAAAATTATAGTTAACCATATTTTAGTATATTTAGGTCTATCGAGTCTATGTTTTATGTCGGAACTTGGGGGGTATGATAGATAGTGTTGTATAAGTGATTTTATAAAAGGTTTTACTATACCAGCTTTCAAAATGTATATGAACATTTAGCTGGTGGAAAGTTATTTAGTAACTAAATATGATTAGTAAAATATTTTTCCAATCTATTTTGTACCCTTCTTTAACCATTGTAAACATTTAATCTCAGCATGAGTGAAGATAGCAAAACAGTTGTTTCTTTCGATACTGAAGTGTGAGTACTAGTATCAGTAAAAGTATCGGGAAAAAATTATCGAGTAAAAAAATATTAGTATAGAAAAACAATTATCGATATTAGTAAAGTATCGATACTTTTTTCACATACCTAGATAACACCAGAAAACAGATTGGACGTGTGTTATACTTTCGTGCAGTCGAAGAGTTGGAGATGAACTAGTTAATCCAAATGAACTTACATTATTTATATTCATTATTTAATAACCAACAAAAGTGTGCAATAAATTAATCCTAAATATTGATTTGTGATCTTTGATTCAAGATAACTTTAATTCATATCAAACCCAGTCTAATCGTTTTTAGGGAACGTGAAACTATCTGGCTCCCCAACACGACATATTTAATATTTAAATCTAGCACTGAGATATGAACTGACGCACGTAAATCCAGGATTGTTAGGCCGTATACTAACACGGTCAAGTTCCGAACCAAGGACGCTGGGATGGATACGACCACGTTCCATTAGATGCTATAGAAATACAATACCTAGGCCTACGGTTCATCCTATACATCTTCTATGTAGTCATCCTGTATAACCAACTAAACTACGCGGACATATTTTTTTTAAGGACAAATTGACAGAGACCACGGATTCGGTCATGACACCCGAAAGTAAATGATTGCGATTATTCTCCTACAACTTGTTCATATAGTGTTTTCCCACTGCGCAAAGCTATAAGTTTTATAGCTTATCTTACCAATAGTAGGTTTACAAAATGTTATTAAATCTCCAAATATTTTGTTTAGATTATTAACAATTTTGGTTAAGAAATATTAATCCCTTTTATTAGTTTAATTCATGTTCCTTTGCTTTACCAGTTTAGGTAACTAGTTTTTTCCTTTGTCCCCGTCACTACCAATTGGCTGTACGTACTGTATTATTCCCAACTGTTTTGACGGATGTATGTATCTAGTTCTCTCCACGCTTTACTCTTTGTTTTTTTTGAAAAGGAACACTAGACACAAGAGGGGTTGCCGATATTGAAGGACAGGATGGAATGCCGATATTCTACACGGTATCCGCCCTACCTCATACCACCATACTCTCCAATACATGGATCTGTCTGTATCCCTCTTGGCATTCTCTCCCTCTTGAAAACAAGAGTTTCATTTCTCATATTCCAATGATTCGGTTTATCCTTTGTGTTGTCTGTTCCAAGATGAGTGGGGATAAAATACGAATCGTGAAACACAGGTTCCCGGATTAAACAGACGAACTTTCGGAAGTGGAAGTGGATCAAAAAACTGATTTAAAATGTCCTTCGGAGATTAACTCGTTTTCGATTCCATTTCGAGCAAACAACAAAAACTAAATGTAAACACGTTTTTCTGCATCAAAATTGAGATAAAGCTTAATATATTATATATATAAAGAACATTGTACGAGATTATTTTATCACTAAGGTTACGTCTCATTTGTTCCGATATTTTGATTAGTTTAGGAGTAATCAGGTATCAAGCAGTCAATGAGATACAGCCAATGAGATAATTATGTGAGACTCATCCAAAAACCACTTTATTATTTGTCTATAAATGCAAAATAGATTTTAAAAAAGCAAGTTAAAAATTGCTTTAAGAGTTAGCTAAATTTATTTTTAGTTGAAATATTAACATTAACTAAGGTATATGTTGAGTGCTTTAGGAGTTATTCACAATCAAATATTGGCAGACACGTCATGTTGGTCAGCCACTCCTTCGGTAATTGATGATGGGTGCAATGCTTGACTGGCCATAATTTTGAACAAAATAGGTTAAATAATTAATTAAATATTTTATTTAATAACTATATTTTGATTTTGTTTATTTCTTTGCTTTTTCCTTGAAAAGGAAGTGAAAACGAGTTAATCCCCAAAGGACCTTTTGAATTAGTTTTTAGATTACCTACCACTTTCCAAGGTTTTGTTTTTTAGTCAGCGAAACATTTTGTACATTCGTATGAATCCTTTTCTGCTTTGATTTGATGTATTACCCCGAGTACATCCAAAATTACCTTGGATGAAGAGGAGAGGACTTGGGTAGGACTATGTTTTGAAGTATAGAAGGAATATGTTTTAATTAAAAAATATGATGATCGTTGCCTTGATCATGTTCTGATTTAAGTATAACTGATAAGAAAATGTAATTATTGAAATAAGACAAAATAGTGTGTTTTTTTTTGTGTATATTTGTATTCGTTGTATCCTTACTTAGGACTATTTTAACTCCCCCCCTCATTTTTTTATTATCAACATTCATTTTTATATTTATTGTGGGATGAAAACTTTTTAAATTGGTATCCTTTGTTTTATCCAAGACTCACCTAATGAATTACATGTTTTAATTATTTATTGACTGATATTTATGGACGTAATCTAATACTACATGCTACAAATAATGTAATATCCAAAATGAAAATCTATAGTTTAGTTCACTCACCTCTAAATATGCAATTAAATCTATTCTTGGTCGAGAGTTGAATACATTTTATTTACAACCAAAGAAAGCCACCATACTTGTGATGTTACTACTACCACTACTGCATTCTAACGGTCAGCTTGGAAGCTCTAGGCTCCAAGACAAGAGTCATGGCGAGTAGAGAGAAAAGCCTCTCCCAAGAAGTGCAAGGGTTGTATTTGTTTTCAAGATTACAGCGGGATATTAGATTTTTGACAGATGTCAAAACTCTTAACACCATAATTATTTTTCTCCTATTTTAAGAACCATGATATTCCTTTGAATATCTCAAGTTATTTCTGAATTTATATATGTTTTTATATGATATAATTTAAAAAAAATACATTCACCAAAATGCCTCAGGAGAAAAGAACTGCATATTAATATATTTTTAAATAAAGCGTACTGATATTACTCACTAACCATGTTATCTAAGACAGAAAATAAAAATAAAATTCAAAAGCATAGTTAGAAATTTAAAAAATAAGTACTCCCATGTCTGGTCATAAGGTCTAAGGCATTAAGCATGGCTATATTTATAGATGTGGGGGCCCCGGGGCCCTGGGAATCCCCGACATGGAACAATTTTTTTTCAACGTGTTGACACTATCATCTGTTCTTCACAAAATTATTTGTTAAAGCTTTATATTAAAGATATTAGTTAAATAAAGAAATAGGTTAATCTTAATTTTTTAATTACGATTTGCTCCAAAACAAAAATCTTATTACAGTAAAACCTTGGATTGCGAGTAACTTGGTCTGCGAGTGTTTTATAAGACGAGCAAAAATTTTCAATAAATTTTAAC
>CABFWB010003600.1:0-23019 GCA_902151455.1 Timema bartmani
GGATATTTTAAATTCTACCTGACTCGAGGAGCGCAACAAATCTCCCGTAAGGCTACGTATCTGTTACTTCCTTGTCTGTGGCCTAGGTTTATATTCATGCATAACCCATAACCAATAGTTAATAGTGTTAGGCAAATAGTACGTCAGTTGAAACGCATTATTTTCAATGATGTTAAATAGTGATAATAGCTAGTGTAAAATCCATCGTATTTATTTAACTTTAAGTTCTTATAGTTATAAATGAGCGTAATATAGATAATAATTAGAGTTGACACGTATCACTCAATCAGAATGAAAGAGGAAGTCCCAGCCAATTAAAGGCCATAATGCACAGCAGACCAAAATTAACCTATGTGTCATGTTTGAAATATATATGGTAGCCATTCTGCTTTGTTTTAGCGAATTTTATTTATTTTTAAGTCAATCATTATGTTTGTTGATAAGATTGAAAATAAACAATTTGTCTATTAGTTACATATTTCACTCTCTTATTGAGAAGTAAGTCTTCTATAATATTCATCACTAAAGTCAGAATTAAATAAAAATCTAATTTGATTTAGTACGGATAAAACTTAAATTTAATAATATCTTTGTTGGTTAAATTTCAGTTTCAAAAGATAAAGCCTAAATAAGGTTGTTTTCTGAATAGCCCCTTTATTGAAATATTATTTTTAGAGTCATTATCTTATAGTGAAGAGAGGTTAGGTCATTTTCTATTATTAAAAGACAATCGATCTATTTATGACCTTATACACCACGCGTCATTATGAACCGATGTATTTTTACTAATAATATATCACTGTACGCAATACACTATTTACTGTCAATTATTCACGAATATAAACACAGCTTTTACCTAAGAAAATTTGACCAGTTTTTGTAATCTAGTTTCTTTGTGTTAACACACACACTATCTAATATTATAGCATATTCTAATACATACATTCTCTATATTATAACATTATAGTATAGCCGAATATAAAATAACTTACCCTTGGTTTAAGGTTTTGAGTATCACATAGTCAGATTCATAAACACCATCGTTGCTTTGACTAATGAGAAGTTGAAATTGGAATTCAAACCCGATTATTTCTGTTATAATCTTTCCAGTAGTTACATCTCCAGTTTGTTGCTCGCTCATCGTAAAACTGTTGTTAATCTATATCATATAAAAGTGTTAATCACTTAATTTGTATATAATACAGGCCTTCTCAGTATTTAGTGTAGCTCTGATTAAGATGACTAAGGCAAATAAATTACCTTTTATAAAATATTCATAGTAAACTATTATGTGTCAAATCATGCTGTAATCTTTAGTAAAATTTAAGGTGTGGATTAAAAGTATATATAAATATATATATCAAGAAATATTAAACATTAGCTATAAAGTGTCAAGTTGAAGTTTTAAAGAACCATAAACAACAAGAGAGAAAGTAACTAATTATTATATTTAGTATTAGCAGGGAGGGGTAACTAATAAGTCAGACACATATATAAAGGTGTAAGGAGTAGAAGAATGTGTCACATTCGGCTAACACATATTCCGAATGGAATCCTAACCAGGAGAAAGAGGAAGTAATGGTAGAGTACTTATCTAAGAGTTCCGGGTTATATTACCGGCATGGTAAAAAAACTTTATCGTTGGTGAAATGTGGACTTAAACTTTCACAGTGACGAATTAACGGATCGTGGTTGGTTTCCTTTTCTTTTCTAGATTTAAGTTAGTTCATAAGTTTTTTGCTGATATAATCAGTTGGTTCAGAAATTTCACGTTAAATACCTTGAATAAATGAAATAAAAATGAATAGTTATAATTATTATACATATTTACAGTTAGTGCATGGTGGTAAGGCGTTATTGTGTTGTTCGTGTTTAGATTGTATAAGATTAATTACGTACGAGTAATTATTACCCATCCTTTTACAGATCACTTTTTATCATTGATTAATTTTTTCTATAAATATCATGACCCGTACACACTATATGCGTCTGGATTATGTTAATTAGGTTGAGAATAGGCAGGGGGGATTAAAAGGAATTATATATCTACTTGTGTTTTAAGTAAATGGGAAACCAAGAAGGGAAAACACCTTAGTACATCCAACCAGGATATGAGCTCCTACCTCTCCAACACTAGCAAACAAGACTAGAAGAGCATTATATTAAATCACGTGTTCACCAACTTGGACCTATAAATAATTAAATCTTAGGTATTTTATATATCAGAATCGATCAAATTAACCCCAATTAGAATTTCGTGTGCATCATTTAATATTGTTAGAACTCAGTCAATATAAATAATAGAAAAATGAAATAGTTAAAGCTATTAAATATGCTTTTTTAGTGAGGATTTACTCCATATAGATAACATAGCCACTGTCCAGGTGTCATTTTTCAATTTTCAGATTTTAAATCATATTTCAAAATATAATCTTTACATGACTATTAAATTATTATTATTATTATTATTAACGTCTTACTAAACGTTCGGGTTATACGCACTTACGCTAATGTGTAATGGTAGGATGATTGTGAGATGAAATGGAGGACCTCCAGTTTAACGTGGAATCCGAACCACGGTGGATGCCTGGCATTCCACACATTCACAAGTTGTGATTAACACACGTCTTGTCAGGACTATTAAAAAATGGTAAGTATTTTTGTATTTTTTTTACTCAAATAACAACAATATTTTACAAAAATATGATAATAATATTTCATTTACCACCCTTAACAAAAAGTTTTTATTATTAACGTTAATATAATGTACAAAAGTATATCTTGGTAAGCTGATTTTGATCGATACTATTTATTTTGAAATTTTATATAGATACTTCTAATCAAATATTGTTTAGATTTTTTTTTAAATAATTTCTTGGAAAAGATTAGGTTTTCACATTAAATGATGATATTGACTTGAGTGTAGATTATTTATGTTAATATTACTTTAATATTATATATTGGATGTATTATTTAATCAGGCTTTTCCACTACCAGATTATAGACGACTTATTATAAAGATTAGAGGCTTGGAGATTAGATGAGGGGAAACCATACACTTGGGAATAAAAAGGAAATAAATAACACTAATAAATCATTTGTTAGAAATAATATTCAGTGTACCCAACTGAGACACGAAGCTTTGCCTTCTGGTCCCTATTAAACATTTATTCTGCAAATTTTAAATCTTTTATTATGTGATTATGTGAAATAGATTTAAAATACTACACAGGTAATTGATAATCTTTCTAAAATAGTTTAGTGTATATGGTTAGAACTGAAGAATGCACTTATGAAAGTCTACATTTGGAACATCGCGTTGTATAGAGCAGAAGCTTGGACTTTCAGTAAGACGGAAAAGAAATACTTGAAAAGCATTGAAATGAGGTTTTGGAGAATACTTGAGAGAAACAGATCGCCAGAAAGGCTTAGAAACCAATAATTACTAATAATAGTGAGTATGAATATAACTATTTTGGATTAGATTCTTGGTATAAAGCAAACTGGAGCAAACACATTCTTAGGAGGAACTGTCTTTCGCACGATGTTATAGAAGGAGAGTTTGAAGGAAAGAGGAGCTTAGGAAGGAGGAGGATTCAAATATTAGATGACTTGAAGGAAAGAAGAAAATTCTTGGACCTGAAGGAGGAGACAGAAGACAGTGTTGATTAGTGGTCTAAACTAACTGAGAAAAGGAATAGACTTGTCGTAAACAGAACACTTAGTAATTATAGTAATGATAGTAATAATATGGATACGTTTTAATGAATTGCCTTCAAACTTACCGTTAAGCTCGGATATTGAAAATTAATAGTTATTGTCATAGGGTGTTCGGAAGTTTGGTTGATGGATACTGTTGCTTCGCCTGATTGTTGCAAGGCCACCGTGTTTTCTACATATCGACTTGTCACATTAAGTGTGTAGCTCGTACTCAACTGAAAACCAACAATGTAGAATATAGTCATGCTGAACATATATTCAAAATATTATCATTATTTTGAAAATATATATTGTTGTTAAAATATGTTAATTGTTTACAAAAGTTGAACAATTATATAATTATAATTATTACCACATTGATATTTAATTGTGTATCATCCAGTCTCAAACTTCCAGAACTCGCCGCTTGTGCATTGCTTTGTATTTGATGCAATATATCTAAGGCATAGTTGCTCACATCCACTGTAAAAGTGTTTTGTACGTTGAGTCTAAAATATATTAAGAAGAAAAACATAAACATTGAAATTATCAGTATACATACCTATTCAAATATATTCTGTTTAGTTTGAGAGTTTAGGAAATATATATAAATTTGTTTCCAAATATAAGTTAATTTATTATATTTTCATATTTTAAATAGTTTATTATTTATTTTGTCATTATATTTTATATAATAATTTATAGGGCTCTACGAGAATTTAATATGTTTAAAAATATAAGTATGGATAATATTAATATCTATTTGATACTTATAAGATAGATACATATTTTTCAGTACTACTTTAATTTTCCATTTGAATAGTTAAGCTATTTCAAATTATTGGCAAATATTTATATAGTTTGCTTTTTGAATCTAAAAGCAATGTGATACCACGAAATTTCTCACTTTTTTATTCACAGCATTCAATGAAATTGCTAGAATTAAATAATATTAGAGCTGGGCCGATCAGCTATTTTGCCGATTAGTCCGATGCCGATCATTTGTTGCCGATTAGGCCGATCACCGATGCCGATTATTTTTGTTTTCAATTTTAATAAGTGTATAAAGTAAAATGACCCTTAAAGCAAAAGAAAAGTTACTTTTACCAGTTTTATAATGTCCAAGATAATTTTGTTTAAATCACATTAATAAATATCAAATATACCGATACATGTTAGATAATTAAAATATGATTTCACATTTATGATTAAATAGGCCTACTGACCCTTTCATTAGACAAAGACAAATCATAATCAGCAAATTTAAATTTAATTTTAATGATAAAAAATAATCAAGGCACACATATTTTTGCACACAAGGAAAATAGGCCTACATCTATTTTGTTTTTAGATGAAATAGGAATTTTTACATCCAATGTCTATTAAAATATGGCTTCAATATTAAACAAATTTTAACAATCGTAATATTTTTGTGAATTGTGATTTAGATATATCATAACATAAGTTTTTGTGATTATACAAAGCATTCCATCATAATTTAACTACTAAATATTAATATCGTATAGAAATAAGTGGTTTCTTAAAAAAAAAGTATAATAAAAAGGCATCACCATTTTTAAACAGTAATCCGATCTTTTTATTAACAATTTAAATAATCTTAATGAAAAATAACATTGTTTTAACTACATTTAAATAAAAACTACCTTTAGAAAATCGAATGAACGGTGAACGGGTCAAAATGAACGGATCATTGAACTGAACCAGATACAATGAATCGTTCATTTAAAAGAACGATTTTGCCCATCTCTACTTCAATATGATAAAATAAATAATAAATAACATAATGTGCAACGAAAGTTATTTTTCGTGTTTTTTTTTAAGAAATACTTTAAAACTTATTTTAATTTACTTTTAACTATTAAAGAAAATGTAAAATTTAAATATTAATATATATTAATTCAATTCATATTGAAATATGAGCGAAACAAATTCCCTGCCAGTGGAAAGTTTTGTACTTGCATTAAAAGAAAAACGGTTTCCATTTAAAACAAAATGTGCGCATGTGCGAGATTATTACGTCCGATGTTTCATTTTTTGGGCATCTTTAACAAATCGAAATAAAACAACACCAATCTGCTAATATTTTATTTTATGATTATTAGATTTGTTACTTGTGAGTATTTTTATTTCTAATAACGTGCATAAATTGGAAAAAGACCTATGGTAAATATATTTATTTTGATATATTTTGTTTGGAATGTTGGATGTGCTGTTTATTTCAAACCTAAGTCGCTAAGAACAAGCTAATTATTCAAAGATCACATACGAGAGAGCAGAGATAAAATATTATTTTTTTAGGACTTAAAATATACCCACACATTTTGAATAATCGGCATAAATAATCGGAGATTCAAACACCGATCATCGGAATCGCCGGTTATGCGATAATCGGCCGATGATCGGATTAATAATCGGCATCGGCCCAGCCCTAAATAATATTTTGTCATTAACTTGGTGTGAGAGAACTTGGTCTGGTCTAGTCGTTTGTCTGTTACAACCTGACAAAGATATATTGCAGTTTAATTAGAATTAGTTATTGAAACATTATTAGGCTAATACGTTACAAGTTAATAACAATTCATAATATGTATTTAGTTTGAACTCATCTGCTATCCGACTTTAAATATAAAAGTTTCTGTACTGCACAAGACAATAGGCAAACCTTGACCCTTTTAAGTGGTAGTTAAAATTATTACTAGCAGTTATTAGCGGTCTTGCCCATCAGAATGCGGCCCAAGAAGTAAACATTTGAAAAATTCTTTCTGCAATTTTTATTGAATGGATAGTATTTTCCTCAATATATTATTATTAGAGAAGAATATCTAGAACTCAATTTGATTGTTCCTTGTGTTCAAAAGACTTATTCGGTATGGTTAGTTTTTTGATGTCTCGCAAACAACAAAACTAAATGGCTTCTTCTTACATGTATTTTGTAGCTCTATTAAGCTTTATTGCAAGTATTAGAGATTATTTTGGTTCCATTTTAGTGAGGAACACTTGCTGTGTTTTTCTAGGACAGAAATAAGGGCCTACGTTACGTGACCGTTAAGTGAGAATTATGTGACAATACCGTTAAACTGATTATGTTCTGATCATAATACTATCTAGTGCTGAACACTATTTGTTTTTTTAAATTAATGTTTTATAGCAATATTTTATATTTTAAAAACAAATGTATTTATTTTAGTTAAATTTATATAGAGTTAATATTTATTTTATTTTAAAATAGTTTTTCGATCAAGATAGATTAAATGAATAATATAAATTAATTCTTACCCATTTGTTTTCGATAAAACATAGAGAGCAATAAATAAAATAGTCTTCATGCTTCTTTACACGATATAGACTAGGACCCACTATAATAAAATAAATATCAAGAGATACCAAGATACCACTATCTTAGTTTTAAGTGTTTCAAATCTATCGATTAATAATGTGTCTTTTTACTAGAATAAAGGCAAGATTTACTTTTATTGATGATATAGTCTTTGTACTAAATTTACAATTAAAATGAATATTATTTTATTTTCTAAAATAGATCCACGTAGCATTAGAGCAAATGTGTATAAAGAAAGAGTAAGCAACTACTAGACAAAATATTGAGAGGGTTTAGTTTTTAAGGAATTGAAATATAAAAATGTATCAACAAGATCTTATCTAAATTTATACTATTTTTTAGTATGGGGACTGATTAAAGCACCATATATCAACGAAGTAAATAAATAAACTTTAAAAGATTATAGAGATCCGATTTTAGTCCTAGTCGAATAATTTTCATCATATTAGAGATTAAAAAACTGCATTTACTCTAAACTATTATTTTGAACACTAACTATAAACTAACACTAACTTTTTTAATCTGAAACCAAATATTAATCATATACTAATATTTTAACAATACGAAATGGCTTCAAAATATCAAATACAAATATATCACAAATTCTGATTCGATGAAATTTAATTAAAATTATAATCAAATATTCAAAATCTTGGAGCTACTTAACCTTTCAAATAATTTAGTATAATTCCACTGTTTGATTTGGCCAAATCAATATTTTTAAGTTAGTTATATACATCTATTCATAATTTATATTTATTTTAATTATATTTATACTGTCATAAACTATTTTCATACGATATAGCTTGATATATGATTTGGATTTGATAGTATTTTCGTTATAAAATAGATGATGTGGACTTTATTTGAAAGATTTTTATTTTTAAATATTAATTTTGTCTTTGATTTTAAATAGTAAACAAAAATTAGGGTTCTATTCAAAATTAATATTGGATTCACCCAGACTAGCGAGCTTAAAATTACCAATCTCCTGTGACAGGGATGAGTAAACTACAGTAAAACCTTGGATTGCGTGCATAACTCGTTTCGTAAACGTGTTCGTAATACAAAGCACTAGTATATCAAAGTGAATTTCCCCCATAAGAAATAATGAAAACTCATATGATTCGTCCCACAACCCAAAAATATTTAATCTAAAAATGATTAATACCTTTTTTATTTTCGTTATTTAAATGTATCTGTACTGTAATCAAATTTATTAATTAAATTAAATGGTGGATGGTGTGAGGTGGACGAGAGGGAATATAGGAGTAGGTGGGTTATTGTTTAGGATGACTTTCACTGTCATTAACAGCATCACTGATATATGTTGGCTCACTCAAATATTTTTCTTTTTGTGCGACTTTAATAAAGAACCTATCCAATGACACTGCTCGGCAGACAAAGCGTAACCTTAGTACTACTCGTATTGCAAGATATCGTTCGTTTATCAAGTTAAAATTTATTGAAAATTTTTTCTCGTTTTACAAAACACTCGCAGACCAAGTTAATCGCAATCCAAGGTTTTAGTGTACTGTCCATGGGCCCAATACAGCCGATAAAGCCCACCTTTTACCAATGTGCAAGCTAAGATATGTATTCAAACTAATTTCATGAAAGAATAATGTAATTCCTGAAACACATTTTGAAATTTTGTAAGGAGAAATAATATTACTAATAGTAAATAAATAAGTGTGTATTGAAATTTTATTAAATACTTAAAAACTCATAAAGTGTTGTATTACATTCTAAATACTTTGAAAAATGTACATGAAACATTAGTTTTATATCATAAAGAATGATAGTTCAAATATTTAAAAATAAGAGCCTTTGTAACAATTAATAAAATTTAAGATTGAGACATAATTTTTATATTTAAGCAATTAGGCTCATGAACAATGGTCAAATAATTTGTTAATGTTAATTAAATTTATATTATTCACTCAATATTCTAATATATATCACTGTTAATAATATATTTTATTGTATATATTAAATAGGAAAAGAATTACTTAGTTATTCTTTTTTTTAACTGTTCTTGAAAAATTGTAAATAAATGGTACGGCGCACCGCACAGACTTTCTCTCTCTTTCTATAAACTCGTAAGATTTCTGAACGGAATAATGTACATTGTATCATCACCACTCCACATAAGAGCACGCATAAAATAATATACAATGCTATATAATCAATGAGAAAAGAGGCGCATCTTTGTCCACCTAAGAGCATTTCAAACAGTTTAATGTCTTCCACAAGGGTCAACACTTCGTATTAAAATTTCGATTTCTGGTTAAAATTTTAACATTTTATAAGGTGTTGCAGATCTTCAAGTCATCGCATTGATATTTAATTATTCATTTATACATTTTGACCAATAAAAAATGTAAATATTGACTATTGAGTCTAAAATGGAGATAGATCATTGCTATGCAAACATTTCTCCTAAGAGATTTAAGGAAAAATAACATACTTTTTTAGATACTTATATTTAATTACTCTATGGCATTGGAGAATTATTGCGTTAAGACTTAAGTAGTATATGTTTACAACTAAAGCTCACAAAATTGTATTAATATATTTGCAAATATCTCAGAAACTGCTGCTTTTATAAAAATATATGTCAAATAAAAGTTTTTTATTTCTAATAGTCCTACAATTTTGCAATGATAAGTTGTTTAGTTTCTCAAATAGTTGTGGAGATACGGAAATTAACGCTTCTGTAAAGTACCCTAAAAATCATTTTCATAGGAAAATGAAAATAGCCAGTTTATTTATAATCTTAATCAACGCCTAGATACGAATTTTAATCAAAATCGTTTGAGCAGATTTTGAGAAAACCAAATTTTTCTCTTTTCGCCCTTCAGTAAACTACCCTTAATTTTAAGTTTTTATAGACACACAGACAGACGGCATTGCAAAGACTATTTTTTAGGGTTCGGGGGGTCATGAGACGTCGACATCCATCAACATTTCAGGTTAGTTTTTTTTTACGGTCGCAATACTTAAACTTTAATGTCCAAAAAGTTAAAAAAATTCATATAATTGCGTATAGATTGAAAGTTATTGATTTTATAAAAATATGTTTCGGATAAAATATCTGTATTATAAATATATATACATATTTGTAATGCTAAGTAATTTCATATCTCAAATAGTTTCGGAGCTATTATAAAAAATGTTAATTTACGCATCAGACCGGAGCCCTTAAAGCCATTTTGCCGAAATATTGAGGGTAGCCATTTTGTTTGGAATATTTATTAATGTTTATAAATGAAATTTAATCAAAATCGTTAGAGCCGATTTTGAGAAAATCGACTTTTTCTCTTTTTGCCCTTCAGTAAACTACCCTTAATTTTAAGTTTTAATAGACACACAGACAGACGGCATTGCAAAGACTATTTTTTAGGGTTCGGGGGGTCATGAGACGTCGACATCCATCAACATTTCAGGTTAGTTTTTTTTACGATCGCAATACTTAAGCTTTAATGTCCAAAAAGTTAAAAATATATATATAATTGCGTATAGATTGAAAATTATTGATTTTATAAAAATATGTTTCGAATAAAATATTTGTATTATAAATATATATACATATTTGTAATGCTAAGTAATTTCATATCTCAAATAGTTTCGGAGCTATTATAAAAAATGTTAATTTACGCATCAGACCGGAGCCCTTAAAGCCATTTTGCCGAAATATTGAGAGTAGCCATTTTGTTTGGAATATTTATTAATGTTCATAAATGAAATTTAATCAAAATCGTTAGAGCCGATTTTGAGAAAATCGACTTTTTCTCTTTTTGCCCTTCAGTAAACTACCCTTAATTTTAAGTTTTAATAGACACACAGACAGACGGCATTGCAAAGACTATTTTTTAGGGTTCGGGGGGTCATGAGACGTCGAAATCCATCAACATTTCAGGTTAGTTTTTTTTACGATCGCAATACTTAAGCTTTAATGTCCAAAAAGCTAAAAATATATATATAATTGCGTATAGATTGAAAATTATTGATTTTATAAAAATATGTTTCGAATAAAATATTTGTATTATAAATATATATACATATTTGTAATGCTAAGTAATTTCATATCTCAAATAGTTTCGGAGCTATTATAAAAAATGTTAATTTACGCATCAGACCGGAGCCCTTAAAGCCATTTTGCCGAAATATTGAGAGTAGCCATTTTGTTTGGAATATTTATTAATGTTCATAAATGAAATTTAATCAAAATCGTTAGAGCCGATTTTGAGAAAATCGACTTTTTCTCTTTTTTCCCTTCAGTAAACTACCCTTAATTTTAGGGGTAGATATCCAATTCCAAAAACCCCTCGGGGCAACCCTATGAAAACCCTAGATATCAAGTTTCAGCTCAATCGGTAAAATAGTTTAGGCTCTAGTTGGAGGTACAGACAGACAGACAGACAGACAGACAGACAGACGGAAATTCAAAAACCACTTTTTCGGATTCAGGAAGTCATGAAACGTCAAAATTCATCAAAATCTCGAGTTCGATTTTTTTGACGGTCACCATACTTTCTCTACCTGTAAGATAGAGAGAAAGTAAAAATTAATAAGTAAAAAAATATAATTTTACTGATGGAAGATTTAAGATGTGAGGATTCGTAAGTAGCTACCTTTTTACGACTAGTTTTAATGTAATTCTATATTAACCTCAGTTCATTATTCTAGGATTGGGGTGTTGTACCTCACGACATGCTCAGGAATGAATTATATTGAAACTAGGGCTATGGTAGACACGTTATAGAGCAGACACTATAATTTCAAAGCCACTACTGAACTAACAATGTTAAGTTCAAAATTAAACTAGTCTGACTAATGTCAACAGCCATTTAACATACAAAATTATCAAATTATGAACCACAATTAGCACTACTAGCATTACAACATCTCGCCCTATCTCTATGTATCAAATGAGAAGACAAGGTCAGTGATCGTTATATAACATAGAAAACATTTTATATGCAAGACTATTTAGTATTAAAGAAGTTTGGATTACAATACATGTCAGGCCACAAGCTACCAGTTTATATGAAAGATAGTTTAGTGTTAAAGAGGTTTGAGATTACAATACTTGGTAGACCACAAGCTACCAGGTTATATGAAAGATAGTTTAGTGTTAAAGAGGTTTGAGATTACAATACTTGGCAGACCACAAGCTACCAGTTTATATGAAAGATAGTTTAGTGTTAAAGATGTTTGAGATTACAATACATGGCAGCTTACAAGTTACCAGTTTATATGAAAGATAGTTTAGTGTTAAAGATGTTTGAGATTACAATACATGGCAGCTCACAAGCTACCAGTTTATATGAAAGATAGTTTAGTGTTAAAGAGGTTTGAGATTACAATATATGGCAGGCCACAAGCTACCAGGTTATTTTCATATGTCCCACAAAATTAAAATATGTGGGAATAGTCCACTTGATAACAATCGATGACTGAGACTACATAGAATTTATGACAACAAAGCGTTTTAAGTAGAAATACTAAACATACTTAAATAGTGGTTTCATCCACAAGCAACTAGTCAAATGATAAATCATTAGAGCAAAAAAGTATTTAATAAAATCAGTAGATGTCGGGGCGTATGGTAACAGCGCAATGAATGGCTTAGAGCTCGTCACGTGATCACGCTCTCGCTCTGATTGGCTCCCACATATCCGTTTCTCCTGACTCCCTTTCCTAGGTTTGTATGTGTGGGACGTACGGGAACAGCGCTGTTATTGGCTGTTATTTATAGCATTGGCTGAGTACAGTGCTTTCCCCTCTCCCCTCCAAATTTGACCTCCTTTACCCTCTGGTTATTTTCATGACGACATGGGGTTAACAACCTGTTGTCCGTGAACTATCGGCCACCATAGTCCGTGGATATGTTTCAGAAGCAATAATGAAATCATTGATGCTGACTTAGGTATGGAGTTTATTTTTAAAGCTACAAGACACACGAATATCCCGTGACGTGTGAGTGGGCATGGTGGACGGAGAATGACTGACTAGTCTACACATACTAGGTGGTCCTGACCCTTATGAGTCTCACGAGTAACTTCTCTCTTCACCTCAGGTAAACTCTCTATGAACTATCACAGACCCTAGCGCTACAGTTGTCCGCGCCTAACACCAAACGCACACGTCACGCAATCCACTCCTGAATATTAGAAACACAAAAGTAAACATAATATACTAAACCACATTAATACAATTTATACCCAAACTTAACCTGGTCTAAACCTAAAATGGACCTCAAATACAAAGTAAACCTAGACCTACCTCATAAATACAAAGTAAACATAATATACTGAACTTCATAGATCCAAAGTTAACCTAGACTAATTCAGAATGGATCTAAAATACAAAGTAAACCTAGACCGTACCTCATAAATACAAAGTAAACATAATATACTGAGCCTCATAGATACAATGTAAACCTAGACCATAACTCATAAATCCAAAGTAAACATAATATACTGAACCTCATAGATACAATATAAACCTAGACCGGCCGGTCATCATAAGGATATAATAATTTTAGAATGATTTTAGCAAAGGGAATTCACAACACTATGTCAGTTTAGGTATAACTTCAAAATGTTTACAATTTTAACTGTTCAGTTCAAAATAGTCTTTACCTATCTATTTTTTGACGACATTTAACTAACACTAAAGGAGTCTATAATGTCTCAGTTTTATCTATAAATTTTTCCATCTTTTTTTTTAGGAACCTTTTGAAATATAATGACATAGTACTTGTTATATATATTATTTTACATCTTTATATTCATTAAAAAATTACATGACCTAAATTGTCCAAATAAGGTAAATACCAGGTGTACCTAGGGTACCTATGGTTTTTATTAGAATAGCACCATCTAATCCTCCCTATGGGTGTCCTTTAGAACAGACCACCTACCTCTTTTCTTAAGGATTTAGTTAAGGTCAATCAGAGCACATAAAAAATGTATCCAGCAACCGGAATAACATCCATTTACAGCGAAAAGACCCACAAACAAAAGAAAACAGGGACTTCCCCCCATTACGAGTCATCGTAGTCACCAAATCTATTTGATTGAGGGGGACGCCAAGAGAAAACAAGCGACGACTGAGAATAGAAGAGAAATTTAACTTTGGCTTTAAATTTTCTATAGTCTATGACCAACGGATTTTCCTTGTTTTCCTTTGTTATAAGAAAGGCTCGGGACGCATACGGACCTTTAGAGGGTCTGGCGATAACTTTCTTCATCAGGTCGTAAACGTGACGCCTAAATACTTGCAATTTTGGTGGCACGTAGTGGTAGGGCTTAGAACGCCCCGGAACGTTGTCGAGGAATTCGATGTCTAAAGTGAGCACATTTGTTCTTCCTATTTTTTCACTTATTACTTCAGAATATTCATTCAATACCTTACCAAAGTGTCCCTGGGATTCTGTCCCCACTGCTGTAGTGATTTCTCCTTGGTTAAGTATGGGTATTAATTCAAACTTAAGTTTGTTATTGAATTCAAAACACACATTATTATTAGGAAAATCTATTTTCATACCAGTGCGATGAATAAAGTCATTTCCTTATAAAACTGCTGTCACTAAGGATGACACAATCAGAAACCAAATAGGCCACGCCCATCTTCCTATTTTGATGCTTATTTTTACACTTGTTTTACTTTTAGATTTCTAGTATCAGCTGGTATCCAAAAGAGCAATAATATTTATCTGACATATATTTATAGTCACTCCATTTAGAGCACGCCCGTGGTCACGGTTCACGGGTTGGATTTTCAGCGTGGGTTGGTTGTTTGGACCACGCTTACTTAAAAAGGTGGCTCCTTTCCCGGCTTCTTACCACTCGTGTTTCTATTAGGGCAGTCGCGGTTCAAATGTGTAGTCGCGAAACAATTAAAGTATTTTCGTGTGCTTAGTGAGGGGTTGTTTCCTCTTCCTCTATTGTAATTATTTTTGGGTTGAAGTTTGACGTTTCCCTCTTGTCCCTTCGCGAAAAGGGCCCCACTCCTAGGTCTTGTCGGCTCTCCTGTTTAAAATATACACTAAATCCCGGTTACCTTGTTGGTTACTTCTAAGTTTATTTTCGTTGCCATAATTTATATCGTAATTTCTAATCTCTCATTGTGCCAGCTCGTACTGTGCGGCTTATTTCACTAACTGAGGGATGGAATGCACCCTGGCTCGGGTTAAACTTATGTTAATATCGGGTCTTAATTTACGAAAAATACGGTTCAGCTCCTGTTATTGCGTGATCCCCCCGTACTTTCTAATTAGTGTTTGTAATTCAGTTACGTACTCCTCTACTGATTCCGTGGGTTTTTGTATCCGACACTGAATATCCTCTTCTATTAATTCTTGATAGTTAGTCTTTAAAAACTAACTTTGAAGGAATTCAAAAATTGTTCCCAATCGCTCGAGCTACTTTGATTGTTTCTTAACCACCATAATCTATGTCCATGAATAATTTCTGGTAGAGCTTGCAATAACTCACAATCAGTTAAATAGTAATCGGTTTTAATTTCATTTAAACTTTCTAAACAATCCACTGGGTCTGACTCCTCCCCAAAATGCACTCCCAATTTTCTCACTATACTCAAATTGGTTAAAAGCCTTGTCTTAACAAAATTTTGTGATTCCGTTTGAATGGGATCAGTTATATTTATTCTGCTAATATTAGGGGTTTCTTTGATATCTGTTAACGTTTCGTTCAAAACAAGAGATCACTCTCCGGGATGTCTGGTTAGCCCATCTTCAGTTCCTGCTAGTGTGGGCTCTTTATCCCGTCTCTTAACTGACATTATCCTTACCCTAAGTTGCTCGCATAGTTTCAAACGTGTCTCTTTCCCCTCTATTAACGTTGTTTCATCTATGATTGCCCTTTCTAGCCTTGAATTGCCTTGAAAGAAGTAATAACGATGTATGGTATTTCTTTATTTGACTCGGGGTGAACTCTGTCTTATCAGTTATGTCTTTCTGTAAGTTATGTAACTTAAGTTCTACAATCGGAACTTCTCCCGAGAGCGGGGGAATTAAGTAGGCTTTCACCATCGAGGAATTTATATATTTTTCCTTATCTAATAGTTGAAGGAGTTGGATACGTAACTCATCTACCGTGTCTAACGAGTCTTCTCCGAGAATATTATTACTACCTTTGAAATTATACAAAGTAACAATGATAGCATTATTATAGTTCTTAAGAACATTCTAAGTCCCAGCACACACACATTGAACAATCTGGCAAGTAATACCATATCCTCACACTTAAGTATTTCACTTTTAGGGTATAACCCGAACGGGTAGTAAGACGCGGTGCTAAATAATAATAATATTTCACGTTTAATCTCATGTACGCCCGCAGCTTTGCCATTCTATAACATGTTCATAGCTTTAAACGTTAAGTCTTTCACTCCTTATAGCATGTTCCCTATTTTCTGCTACTTTCTCCACCTTTACCCCACACAATTGCTAAAAAATACTATCTACAACACTCTCTTACCGTTTTAATCCCAGATCATCTTGCCACGTTCATTCTGATTGACATATGTATTTTATTGCACTCCTTGTTTAGTTCTTTTTACCCACTTTCAGAACAGGTTCTTACTACCTTCAAAATCATTTTTTATTCTTTCTCCGGCTTTTACTATACTCTGCCTTATTTATTACTTTACATTATTTTTTTCTCTTTGTATATGTCCTAAAACCTCTCATGTTCTGTTTCTCTCTTCAAAGCAATAAGTTGTTTGTATGGTTCTTTCTTTTCTTTCACAGCTTCATTCACCTGTACATTAAACCATGCAGATATTTTAAGGTTTTGCCCACCACCATTGATCCACACACTACTTTCACGCAATCAAATACGACTTATTTTATTCTGTTCCTAATTTTTTCAAAAGCATTAACATTTATTTCAACCTTCCATTCATGCTCTTGTAAAGTTAATTATTCGAACAACAATCTTTCATATTTTGCTCTTACACTTTTATCCTGCAACTCTTCCGCTTTAACCCTTACTACTACTACTCTAACTACTCTTGTTCTGCTTCCTCCCAAAATTCCTAACTTATTCAACTTATGAAATCACTAAAAAGTGATACGTTCCACACTCAGCTCAAAGCACAGCCCTCGTATACTTTACTAAGCATCTCACTTTCTCATCATACACCATAAAATCAATTATTGTTTCCAAATCGCCCCATTGCCATGTATAGGACAAGTGAATATCTTTGTGACTAAACCATGTGCTATACACAAATCAATCATTTTTTCTAAACACAGAATCACTAATGCATTACCATTCTCGTTTACCCTTTCATCACCATACCTTACTAACACTCTTTCTGAGTTTTCTCTTTGGATACCCACCCATACATTCAAATCTTCTAAACAAAATAATTGTTTCACCCGGTTCAGATGCATTCAAAACTTCACTGAGCTTAATCTAAAATTCTGCTTTAACATTACTATCTTCACCTTCCATCGGATATGCAAATGTCAAAAAACTACATATGAGTTCATTCCAGAGTTTCTGGAGCTCTCCATATCATTGGTCACATAGTTTAAGGCGTAAGATTAGTAATATATGCAAACTAATTCGAAAACATGCCTGAAGTTTAGAGACTTATGTTACCATAAATATGCAGGCCTAAGCCAGGACTTAACTTTCAATACTTTGTGGTTTTATAGTTTCCTGACGTTCCCGTAGCTACAATGGATATAGTCGCGGAAAAACTATTACGTTATAGCTATTGGTTAAACAAAAGGGCTGAAGTACACCTAATGAGGTTCCCATGACTACGTATGGAAAGTAAAAGATTTAAAGGAGTAAATCATAAGTTATCATTAAGTGGGTAAGGCTATATTAAATTTTACCTTTCTATGTTTATTGGTGAACTATCAGAACCATTGGCCAAGTATTCTAAGTTATTAAATTCTCAAAATTAAAGAAAAATGCTAAAGGTACACACCCTCAAGTTTTCTAAATAAGTATATGAATGTTCATATGTCTAAATTTAGTCTATTTAGATTCACCCTCACCCGTGGACAAGCGAACTAAGGTGTTAATATCTTAGGGGTATTATTGATGAAAGTCTAAACAAAACCCCTTCATTTTCACACCTTCAGGCTCACCAAGTACCTACTTAAGTAATATTACAACGTTTTATTCACGAATATACATTATATTTTATTTATAAGACCATTTATTTCCTTCGATACTCTTGAGCTGCAAATACCATTATTAATGGGAAAAATATTTTTTTTTCTGAATATTTATCTATTTGAATCTAGGTTAAAATAATATGTAAATATGGAACATTACCGTTGTGATTACTTGTATCTAAAGAAATACATTTTAACTACTAACTTGAATATGAAATAACAAACCAAACCAAAATTTATTTTATATTAAGGATTTAAATGTATTCTGTAAATTATCCTTGATTTTGAATTAGATACGAGTATACTCCCATTTTATTCAATTTGTGAAAAAAAAACTATTTTAAATTGGTAAATAAACTCGCATTTATATTTTGTGTACAAACAAGCAGGATTTGTTTTTTTTACTGTATATAATTTTTTTTTAATAAACAAACTTAAAATTGGTTTTATGAAATTAATGCATCAAATTTTTATCTGAAGAAATAAACTAGCTATTTTCAATCAATACTTTGTGATATTTAAAAATAATTGATTTGACTAAGAAATAGCTAGTTTTATATTTAACAATAAATTTTATATTTTACTTAAGTCAATGAAAATTTTGACTACGGTATTGTTAAAAACCTGTTATCACCGTTACAATCCCAGCTGCCTCTACAATGATGCTCAGTTCAATTTCGAAGATTGCGAGGATGGGAATGTAATTCATCAGCTCGGAATACAGTTTTAATCAAATTACAACATATTGTTGGGAGTTTGATGTTCTTAATAAATTAAGAATTCCTTTAAGCACACTATTATTGTAAATAGTTGTTAATATGAACTGTGCTGTTAAGAACTTCATCCAGGAATGGTATCAGCTCACGGACGATCACAATCTCTTGTGACGTTTTGAAGTCAGACGAGACGATACTATTAATCTTTCCCTTCAGACTATCTGATAATCCATCACCAGATGTAGAATACACAAAGCTTCTGAAATTATAAGATCAATTTCATTTGATATGATTTATATAACATTTACGTTTATCATGTATAAATGTAATCAGTGAAAAAAATCAAATAAATCTGCAAATCCTCAAGATTCTGAGGAAGTAAAATAAATACTTTTGAAACTGTTAATTTATTTTACTCTACCGATTAACCAGTATAGCCAACTAAGTTTAATTCACAATTAGTTATCTAATGTAAGCTTCAAAACGTTTTTAGCTATTTTTTATATATTTCTTAACATATTTTCAATCTATTTTTATCATAAAACAAACAAATAAGTGATTGCCATCTTCAGGTTGAGTGTTAATTGTTTTTATTTTCAAACACATTATTTAATTCTGGTATGTAAGAAAATGAATATGACAAATATATAAACGACGAAGCTTGATAACATTTATTGGATATCTAAGATAAATATAAAATCGGCCATCTGTTTGAAATTTTTTCTATTTCTGGTATTGGATACCTTATTTTGATATTTAAATAACCAATCCCCTTAACATCCTTTGGAATTATGTCTTTTGAAATGTGTGGATCTATCCTGTAATATTATATACATATATATTATATATTAATTTTTGTTTTTTAGAGAGACACTTATACCATTAGTATTATAACATATATATTAATCTTGTCTAAGAATCACTATCGTTAGTGATATTCTCAATACCATATCTCTTACAATGACTCTAATTATTCTAAAAATATTTTCCATGAGGGATTAAAGCGTGAGATTTTTTGTCCAGAGGTAACATTAATTTAGTTACTTGGAAGATTACGCTAAAGGTAATGTAAGAAATTCGTTGATTGTAGGGACCAATTTATTTCACAATTTTTATCATTTTTTAACCTCTTGAAACATCATGTCTTTATTTTAACAGCTATGTTTATTATAGTTCTAGTGCAATCATTAATTTAATCAGTGTCATTTTTGACTATTTTGAAAATTATGAATTGTGTCAGGTCAGGTACAGTGATATAGCTCCTAGCGTACTCTCTCTTTCAGAGCCGGCTTTGAATTGGTAACCGGCTAATTTTGACCGAGGATAGTTGCAACCAACGGTTTAAAGTGGAGGGGGGGGATCAATATGCTTATTTTCGAATATTCCACTGACTCCTTTCATTATTTTTCCAGGCTTGAAAATAGCAGGGTGATATGGGTTAGGCTAGGTTAAGCTAGGTTAAGCTAGGTTAGGTTTAGGAAAGACACACCAACTCTCACTACCACATATAATAAGTTGTTCAGAGATGGAGATGGTCATCAGCGAGGTTGTCGAGAAAGCTACAAAATAAACCATAAATCTATTAGTTCAATCAGTTTGGTCGGAGCAGTACTGATGTTGTGTACCGTATTTATGTATATGTTTATAATGGATATCAATTCATTAAAAATTGAGACGATGTTAGTAGTTAACATAGTATGTTCAATTACAACAATTCTATACTGTGGTTGAGTTCTATAGACTTGATGAATCAAAAAAATGAGAATATTGAATATATTTGTCTATAAATAAAGGTTTTGGGGTTCACACAAACTATAAACTTTCCAAATTTAGTTATATTATATTATTGACACGTCATGATAAAACCATTTAAATAAATGTTTTAAATTATATATATTTACAAAGTCACTATCACTGCTCGTATAATATAAAATAATATTTCTCCTTAAATAATTAATTAAAAAAGATCAATTATATAATTATTTTATAATTGTACTTGCATGTTAGACAAATAAATATCTAACCAGTAACGTATGAAACATAACTTTAAATAACCAGAGTTATTCACATGTTAACCACTCGTCTACTAGATTATAAAGGAATCCGTGAGAATAAAAATAAGTGTTAGGTTGCTGATATTTTGATAATTTATGGGATCTAGTCTGAACATAATCTTTTAAGTGCAGCAGATTTATTACTGGTATAGTTTCCTAAATGCACGTTTATTAAATAGGGTTACTATCTCCTTAGATCAATTAAATAACTTTGAATAGTATAGTACAAACCCCATTGTTAAAACAAGAGAAGCAGTCAGAATAACATTTTAATAAACGAGATAAGTTTTTTAAATAAATATTAAAATAATATTATTGTATCATTCATTTCAACATGAGACAGAGGAAACAGATAATACCCTCCATAACGATGGGTCTCACTAACATATGTGAGCAGGCGGACTAAACGTCGAGCACATCTAGCACATTTATTGAAGATGGAAAGGATTTGGCTCAAATTCATGTTGGGCTTACTGAGAATTGATATAACTAAATAGTTTCCAACCATTCTTTCAAGAAAATTCGGTACAGATTTTAAATGTATATCTTCCTAATCTCATTCCCATAGATTTAAATAAATGTGAACAGTCCAATTGGGTGTCGAAATTCAGGAAAATAATTAAATAAAGAATGGGTTTTATATGGTGCTAAAAATATTCGACTGATGTACAAAACGCAGACAGAGCCATCAGAGCTTTTGTGCAGTACATACTTTAGGTCAGCAAAAAATAAAAAGTTTTTTTGAATAAGAGCCTACCCGTGACACCCTACCAAAATTTGGAACACAAACTTCCCAATAAGAAGGTGGCTCTCATATTCATACAAAAAATGGCATGAGTTAGATGCTTGCAATTTCAAAAATACTATAACATTAATACAAAATTAGCACTGAACTATTAAGTTAATACTAATTTTATATGGTTTTTCTCCCATATTGTAACATAATATTTTGTAAAACCTATGTCAAAACTACCATTTAAATGCCGTTAATCCATGTAATGTCTAAAATAAAGTTACTGAGCATTATAGATTAAACTAATGTAATGTTACCTACCCAGTGTTGGACATTTTAACGTTGTGCGCATGCGTATCATAACCTGATTCAATCTCTTCAGCAACCAGAGTGACAGAAAAGGTTGTGAACCATACAGCTGCGTCAAACCTTCCTTCTAGAGCTGTCGTATTGTTGATTTCAATAACGTTGTAATTGTACCGGACCTAGGAAATAAATACACAGCCAGTTGGAGGGCCAGTCTTGTATTAAAGGGCTGCCAGCACTAGAACAGCAAACATCTTAGGAGGAATGTTTTACATGTAACTATCTAGACTAGCTCATTTAGTGGAAGTGGAAGTGGAAGTGGAAGTGGAAGTGCTGAGCACCAGGAATTACAAGTGTTTGATTTTCAGCGCTGTTATAAGACTTGTTAGGTTTCTTACAAGTATATAATGTTGATAGAAATAATATAAAGCGTTTACTGGGGATGTATGGAGGGGAGGGGTATTAATAGGTTGGAGTAGTAAAAAAAAATAGAGGCACTCAATGGTAAAACAATCATAATAGAATGAAGCGTTTAAAAATATTGTTTATCTAAAGTAATTCATAACAGCAAGGACTATGCCTTGTAATGATCCTGTTTTGTTGCATTGCTTTCTGGAGTAATTAAATTTAGATTGTGTCAATATTATTAGTCCGTGATTATACTGTTGTTGATCCACTTCCGTACACGTGCAAGAAGGCTACATTCAATTTGATTGTTTATAGCCCTAGTAATAATTAAAGAAAACCTCGCAGTGTGGGTGCGAGAAAGAGAGCAATATACTTCATTTGTAAACGTTAGTATTTTTATGTGCTTTTTCTAGAAGTAGTTTTGCTGATGTCCGCTAGAGCTCAGCAGCTCTCGGGCACAATCTGAGTTTGAAGCCAGATAACTAATTTATGTTTTTTGCTTTAACTGGACAGAGTTGTTGACTGTCGATACGGGCTAAGACGTGCGTGTGCCAATATGGCAATTTCATTAT
>CABFWB010003600.1:23118-57651 GCA_902151455.1 Timema bartmani
ATATATATATAAAGTGAATACAACTTTCAAGCGTGTACTTTTTTCAACTATTAAACAAAATGATTTCTGTAATTTCTAAATAAAAATAATATCAAAAAACAGTAATAAAATGTGTTTAAATTATAAAATATTTAAATTACTAATCGCAGGTACGTGTGCAAGATACCGTATCGAGACAGCCTATATCAGGGAAAAAGTTACTAGAAGCAACCCCTTTATTATATTCACTAATAATTCCATTTTACATGCAGTTAACACTTTTGACGTGTAGTACGATGCCACCAATAATATTTTAAAATATTACAAACGTGGACAGTAATAACATAGAGTTGTCTTTTAAAATATGTCCTTCCTATCAAAATCCTACTCTAATATATTATTTACTTCCGCCTACATTCCACTCTTTATAGTTGAAAGTACAGTTGAAAATATATAGAACGGTATCCTGTGGTACAACAGCTCCCGTTGTTCACCATGCTTTGAATCTTTCGCCATTAGTTTGAGGGCCAGCCACCAGGTTAGTGCTGTTACTAGTACAAAAGCGCCAGAGTTTCCTAAATCTTCCACTGAGTGTTTGAATATTATTGGTTTAATCTGTATTATGGATGTGTTTGTTTCACCACTTAATTATGTCTTCCAAAAGACCAAGCGTTGTGAAAGTTGGTGTATTATTTAATTTTTTAAGAACTATATCTTGTGTGAAATAGCAATAAGTGTGTGTGATATGGAGAGCCTAGGAGAGAGGTGTAAATGGTAGAGGGTTCGATTATGTTGTGAGTTAGGGATTTTGTGTGTTTTGGTTTTCGTTATATCATGGTTTTTATATTGGTGTTGTATTTATGCCTTAATTAAATGGTTTAGTAATGTTCATTGTTGCGTTTGACAGCGAGTAATTTTCAAGGAGAAAAAGGAGCCTTAACAAAACTGGATCCAATATTAGTATATATTAAAGGGTTTTAAATGAATATTTTAGAAACATTTTTTTTAAATAAATAGTGCTATGGGAATGTTAAACCAGCTCAAGTTTCGAATAGTTTTATGGAATAAGTAAATATTAATATATATTGTCAATTACTTATCTACTTAATAACATAGACGCATTTTTTATTCATTATATTCTAATTCAATGAGTGTTCTTACCTCTATTTTTCTGAATCGTATTTCCGAAGAGACTATAATACGGCCATCAGACGATATGTTATATTTTACTGATCCAAGTCTAGCAACGTCAGACAAGTAGGCGACAAACCCTTCATTCAGGATCAATTGCACCTCAGCTGTGTCACCAACTTTATCCGTCTGAGAACACAAGATCAACAGTAAACGGGGATCCATTATTCAATATCGGGAGAAAACACTCCCTGAGAGTGAAAGAAAATAGGAAATATAATGTGACTGAAAGCTAACGCTATACCTTGAGAGATCGAATTATTATATTATTTGTGTATATGTGTCCACATTGTAATAATATACTTCTTGGATATATGTATTCTGACTCAATAGGAATAAGGAAATTAACACTTATAGAATATCTACTTGTATTTACGTGGAGGTATATTATAGATTTTGCAATTAAAAGTAATAAATTCATTTTAATCTTAATGGGAAGAGAATTGCAAAAATAAATTTTAGTATTTTATAATACAAATTTATAATATTTTAAAATACAGTTATTGTTACTTTAGAGGCATTGATAGTATCAATCAAATTCTATAGCTGTAGAAATTGAAGAATGAATATGGTTAAATAGATATAGATATTTTGATAATTTACATATAGGAAACCTCCTATAAAATGTAGATTATATTATCTAAATATATTTGTAATCATCCTTAAGGATATTTTTTTTTTGAGTTTATATTATTAGTAACAATGTTACGAAATTATTTTATTCTTCAGAAATGTGTCAGGAAATTACTATATTACTTTGATGAGTGTAGAATAATTAAAAATAAATTGATAAAAAAAGAACATGTGGTCATCTATTCTTATTTCATACTTACCAAGTTGAATATGTGTGTACTGTCATTTAAAGGAATAAGATCTACGTTGTGATAGTAGAAAACGGATATACTCCACTGATAGATGAGGTCATCTATAAATGAGCTGGCATTAAGGCTGGTGAAATTCCTAGAGTAAATTGATAACATTTTAAAAGTAAAATAAAATTTTCAAATATATGTATTAATAGTCATTAATACTAGGCACAGTTCCTAACGAACTCAATAATGAATAAAGAGCTATAGGAGAACAAATTTAATATATTTAAAAATAATTATATATATGTATATATNTATATATATATATATATATACAGTTTGGTATTGTTTACTATTGGTCTCTCTCTATATATATAGACCAATAGTAAACAATACCAAGTTAGTTACTTTAACAAACCTGTCACTTGATTGAGAATATGAATATTCTACAGCAAGACCCAAAAATACAAATGCTAAAACATTCATTGTAGTATTTTCTCAATAACCTATATTTAAGAATTCTTTAAAAGAGTTACATACGATAATTTTCGAATTCAAAAATATATTAATCTAATTTGCAATATTGTGAAATATTTGTAGCTCTCATATCTTAAGATAAAGTTATGTTAGGCACATAATCTATTATCAGTCCATAAAAAAGAACCATTCTTTCATATCTATGAGTATTTAAAAGTGATATCTATTTTCAATTGATAGACTGCACGTATTGTTTTTCTGTTCAAGATATAAGTTGGGAATGTACTTAAATAGAGGCCCCATCATATTTAAGGGGTCCAGTTTGGACTATATATCTTATTGAAGCTATGTTATCCCTCTCTGAGCCTTTTGACCTTGTTAGTAATTTGTGCTATCCTGTTTGATATTTGTGGGTTTGAAGCCTGGCTATTTATCCTCTCATAATATCCTTTAAACAACCAAGAGAAATCACCTCAACCTTAGAATTGCTCTATAATAATGTATTTCAACTGTATAATGTGTAAATTATATTTAAATTCTATAGTGTTTTATCAATATAACACTATTGACTTATACTATCCTGACATACTTGGGGCTAGCTTGATTCAAGACCAAGTACTGGATATATTGTACTATTGTATAGTGTTTGTTGCTTTAATGTTATCAACCACTTGTCAATTAGATCTATAATATTCAAGGAATGACTTCTACACGATACCACTTGATATATTATACTTGTTCTCTGTATTAACTGCATTTATAATTATTCTTGTGTATAGTAAGATTGTCCTATTAGAATATATCTTGTTGAATGTTAGCTGGGCTCCTTTATCCCCTAACTTTCTATTTACTTATCATTTCATCTCACTGTTATGACCTTAATTAGGGAGGTTCTCTACTTTAATTTAATTAATCAGTCACCAAAGACAGTGGGCTAAAGTGATGGTTTATCTGTACCGGGACAACCTAATAGGTTCACAAAGATTAATTACTTCAGGTGCTATATATTTTTTCAACATTTAGAAAGTTACATAATACCAGCTCCCTCCAAGGGCAAACATTCATACTAAAAATTTCTTAAATAGAGGTATAAGTGGTTGCATAGCCAGGGAAGGGGATTTCAGGAAAGGCTTTGACCCTTGAAAAGAATTTTACTCTCCCCCTTGAAAAATTTGCGCCCCTTTTGAAGTATTTAACTTTCCTTTTATTTTATCAAGTATGATACGATTAAAAACAGATTCCAAATAGCTTTTTAAAGAATCAAATTTAAATTTAAAAAATCAAAGATAAGACCGTTCAAAATATTTTCTGGGGGCAATTCAATTTTAAAAAGATTTTCTGACATAGAATCACTTATAATAGATTCAGCAAAGAATAATTTTCAAATAAATTCTAATTGAGGGCTGTTCGCATGAAGTCAAAAAGTTTGCCAGGGAAGGGCCCAAGGTGCTTTTTAAAATTGAAGGGGGGTGGGGTAGGTGTCCCACAACAACTTTGATCAGTTTCCCCCTTTCTCATACACAAATAAGGTTCCACAGCCACTGAATCAAATGACTCTTATACCTATGAAATACAGAGGTATTGAAAAGCGTGACCTACGCTTGGGGGAAGAGGTTGGGGCCGTTTGTGCACCAGGTAAACCACCCACTCTGTTGGTGACCTTGTCTACAGTCAGATTAAAGTGAGATGGAAGATAACGAGAGAACAGGCAAGTGTTCTTGCAGTTTTTATGACAAAACATTTTTTGGCTAATATAAATAAAATATTGATTCAGTACAAACATAATATTTAATTTTCTTCACATGGTGACCTCAATATTTTTTAAATAGCTGTAAATGGTGTTCAAGAATTATTGACCACTTTTTCTCTTCGTTTAAAATGTTTGTCAGATAATGCCACATTGCTCATAATAGATATCCAGGAACTGTTGATATCACCATGTCACAAAAAATAAAACTTTATATTTGTATTGGAGCAATATTTTATTCATTTTGGCCAAAAATAAGTTTTGCCAGAAAAATTGCAAAAACACTGGCCTTTTATCGCGTCCCCTTCCATCCCACCTTAAGATAGGAATACAATTATTGACAGTTAAAAAAAAAGCTATATGAAACTATTTTCATATATCCATACGTCAAGTAATGTGGTCTGCAGTAGTCAAATTTAAGATATATTATTAATATTTATAAAATAATACTACTTAAATGGTAAAATATCATTAATTATGACCGCAAAAGCTATGTTTGTAAGGGGTGGGGTGGAAACAATTAGACGATCAATGCTGAGGAAAGCTATGGACTACATCATGAAGTTTGCCTGAAGTCCGGTAGAGCTCCTCTGAGTGACATTATCTTCATAACGTGAGAAACTGTAGTATATAGTGTGATTTTATTTTGCTAGTGAATACTTACTTTTCAATTAAAGGGTTAATTTTCAAGTTGTTAATCGTCTAATTGTTTCAACCCCATAATATATTTTCTAAATAGTTTTTTCTAATAAAAATAAAAGTAGAATGGATTGGCTTCTCCATTTAATGGAATTCATAGTGTTAATATAAACAAATTAGTAAAAATATAATAATTCACACAACACAGTATATAAATCACGCACTTATCTTCTGGTATACAGCTTTAAGACTGCCGTTGTTTATATTTTCACAAACTACAAACAGTTAGGGGGCCGAAAGCAGAATCCCCCGCTTACTTAACTTCTTCCCGTCCTCTTGTTCTGTTTTCTTTGCCGACTCAAATGGAAATTGTTCTTGGAAGCATCTTTCAAATAGTTTTCAGTTGAAAGGTTTTGTGGTTTTCTTATCTAATATAGCATATAGCTCCCTAATTTCTCCCCACATTGTTTAATATATCATATAAGAAAATATTGCCTAACTCATGAGCAGAATCACAAATTATTATTTTAAATGGACTACACTGTAACAAAACAATGAGGGCGACAAGCTAAAAACTCTGAATTTTTTGTTTTGTTAGACCTGTAATCGTTCTTATAATTTCTCTGGAGCAAATTTTTGGACTGAGGGAGGTAGAGGGTTGGAAATATATTTGGGCATGAATAAAAATGCTAAGAATAGGCCCAAAGTTCCATAAACTTTGAAAAGATAATACTCAAATATAAGGATATCTAGTAATGAACAGGTTTCATCATAATTTAAATTAAGATCCAATACATGGTTATACTAGAATTATAATAATGTAAGTATGATATTGGTCTTTAACAATACATACATACATACATACATAATCACGCCATTTCTTTACGGGGTAGGCAAGAAACTGTGAATGAAGCTAAAAATATATCTTCGTGCTTAATTCCTCCTCACTAACTTTCTACACACCTCCCTATCCTTGCATACTTCCTTCGCTTCAACAAAATCCATACGGAGTCATACATGCACTTTTATTCTTAAATCTCTTAGTGTTTATCTTTTTTATATTTTCATATATAACAATTATCCACGTCTTACATGACCAACCCCTTCCTTCGGTTGCATACAATTTACCTTCATATATTTGTTTTGTCACTCGATCATCTGTCGATTTCACCATATATACTTCCACTTTTAAAGAACATTTTGTCCAGATACACACAATTATTCACTTGTGCTAACAGTTTTCCATTTATTACTAAGTTGACAATAATATCTTGATCTGTCCTTATCGAAAACCAAAACCTTAGTTTTTTAGACATTTATACGAAGATACATTCTGTCTATCACTACAATAAAACGATTTAATTCATTCTGCAAATCACTTTCCTTCTCAGCCATAATTACGGTATCATCTGCCTATACCAGCACTCTCACTTTTACATCGTCCAATTGCACACCAACTGTGTCCTCACAAGCATCCCTCATACACTTCTTAATTAAAATACTAAACAACCATGGAGACATAACACAATCTTGTTCAGCACCCTATTTAATGTCAAACCAATCACTCAAAGCTCCATCCACACTAATTCACGCTTTACTTCCATCTTAAGCAATCTTAATTACATTTACCAACCATGCTTCCACGCCGTAATATCTAAGAATATTCCTTAACATAATTCTATTCACCCAATAATACTCTTTCTCCATATCAACAAATTCACAATTAACTTTCTTTCTTAGAGTCATACATTTTTCAATCACTTGTTACAATGCAAATATCTGGTTTATGCAACCTTTACCTGGTACGAAACCACATTGCGCACACAAATCTTGCCCGTAATTCTTTCACACACTCTCTAAATTAAAGCTCTCCCAAAAACTTTGCCTGAATTAATCAACAAACTGATTGCCCAATAACTCTTACATTTGCTCTTACTGCTTTTGCCCTTATAAAAAGAAACAGTGATGGTATTATTCCAGTCATCAGGAACGTTCGAAATACCAGCACATACATTGAACAACTCACACAATCTGGCAAGTAATACCGTGCCCTCATACTTAAGAATTTCACTTGTAGTACCATCTACACCCATAGATTTGCCATTATTTAACATTTTCATAACTTTAAACCCTTCAGCCTCTTTAATTATTTTACTCCTTATAACATTTTCCCTATTTTCTGCAATTTTCTCCACATTTTCACCACACAATTGCTAAAAAAATACTTTCTCCATCGCTATTTTAGACAGTTTTCATCCCAGATCATCTCACCACGTTCATTCTGAATGATATAGGTCTTACTTTGCACTCCTTGTTTCATTCTCTTTACCGATTTCCAAAACAGCTTCTTATGTAGTGGGCTATTAGTCATAGCCCATACAACAGCACCTGTTTGAATTGATGATTAGATACGACATTAAATAAAACCAACATAAATGTGGTACATACCACTCCACAGGAAGGGGACTGGTGTTGGAAGAATAACATTGGTGAGAACTGATCTCCTTTCGACTCCGTCCTATTTGACACTCAACAACTGACTGCTCAGAGAGGTTTGGGTTCAAGCCCGTCTGGGCTCATATGACGTCACCCAGCTCTACAACGTTCTCTGTGGCCCATATTCCTTCTACGCCTTTAGAGAACATGCCGGAGGGCTACCCCTCCCTGCTCCCCTGGCGTGTCGATTCAGCTCGTATATAACAACTAGCTCAAAGACTTGAAATTTCACTTCATACTTGGACTTCATATTGGGACTTCACTTTTGGACTCCACATTAGTGTGTCAGCGAGAGACGGCATCGGTCAAACCTTCAAAAGAATAGCTCCCCAATTCACAGCCTGGGCCAGGATGGTTCGGTTGGACTCGCCATCAAGACGCAAAGTCTGGGAGACGTAGAACATATTCATTTGGTATGTAGGTTATCATGTCTTAGGTTGGTTGTAGGCCTCGTACACATCTATGAGATATTACATCACAAAGTTAGAGGAGTACATGATGTCTCTCTTAGGTTATTTAATTTAAAGTCATGTTAACAATAATATGTGTTATTGTTGTTTAAGGTTTCAAATTGCATTGCACATTCATACAACCCGTAGTTTCTGCTTTAGCACCACACAATAAGAAGTGACTTGATATCAATGTTAGGGTATTTAATTTTAAGTCAACAACAAGTTGAATCATTAGTGTATCATGGAGTAAGTTCCCTACACGGTCCATATGGCCCGTAGTCTAACTGGAATGAATCTCACTCCCAGACCTGTAGGACCTTGTCTTGGTAAAATGCTCTGCCTGTAGAGAAAGTTAAAAATGGTTGAACGAGGCCTAATTATTAAACCTAATTAGTTAATTAGGAGTAGTATATTTTGTATTAATATTGGCTTGGTACCCTAGTTGGGGTATGCAACTTTTGATATGCCTCAGCCCTTCTGGCGTGGCCCGCGTATAAGCTTAGTGCTCGTTTCCAACATCACTCAGGCACTGTTAGAGAGCTTTTCTGAGCTTCACTCATCTGTAATAATGAATTCTATTGTTGCTTATAGGCTTAGTTTTAATAATTCTGTCTGTTCAGATTTGTAACGAGCCAACTGTTTAGTGTCTGTGCCTTGAAGCCAAAGTGACCACTTTCCCTAGTTACTTACCTTTAGTCTGATGTCTGAGACTAGTGACTGTACCATGTTGCTACTTATAGTAAATATCTAAACTAGCTCTAATAGCACTCAATTCTTAAATTAGGATTGATCATTGTTATTGTTGTAACTAGACTAGTTTATTTTAGTTCATACCTGTTGCTGCAGGTTCTTTACCTCGCCTTTGATAGTTAGTTGCAACAAACTTCCTTTGTTGCCGTGTTGTATTAGCCATCCAGGTCCATCTGATTGAGGTTTACTTGATTATTAATCTTTCGTTTTATAAGGAATATTGAAACCTAGTTTAGGAGATGCACGTTTTTGAATACCTACGACCCTGGTAGGTGGTTTAAGCATTGTAATGGTTGATTTACTCATATAGCCAGTGTTTCATTTGTAGTAGCTATTTGACCAAAATATATTTGTTATTTCACTTATTTGATCCTAGAATATTAACTATTGTCAGGAATTAGATTGAAATTTGAGAATGTCTAAAACATTTGCTTGTATTAGTTGTGAAGATCATTACTAATTAAACTTAATGTTGACTAGCATATTCTCTTATTTTTTGACACTTTATGACCTATCCTATTCTCTTGTTTTGTAACCTTGATACGACACTTCTGCTAATGAGCGGAAACGTCGTTTCACCTATTACATTCAAAATCATTCTGCATTCTTTCTTCTTATTTGATCTCATTTGCCCTATACTCTCCTTTACTACTTTCTTTGCATTAATTGTTTCTCTTTGTATATGTCCCACGACCTCTTATGTTCTGTTTCACTCATCACAGCAATTATTCCTTTCAAGGCTTCTTTATTTTCTCTCACAGCCTATTTTACCTGTTAATTTCACTGTGCATTTCTTTTTAAGTTTCCCACCACACCAGATCCACACACAACCTTCACGTACGCAACTACAGCCTCTTTTATTCTTTTCTAAACATTATCAATAGAATTAGCATTTATCTTGACATTCAACCCATGTTCTTGTAAAGTTAATTTTTCGCCCAGCAATCTTTTATATTGCGCTAGCACACTTTAATCTTGCATCTTTTCCACTTCCACTCTTACTTACTCACTACACTAACGCTGTTTCCTCAAAAAATTACTACTTAATTCAACTTCTGAAATCACTATAAAGTGATCCGGTCCACATTCAGATCCATGCACAGCCCTAGTATTCTTTACTAAACTTCTCAGTCTATAATCATAAATCACAAATTCAATCATCATTTTCGAATCGTCCATTTGCCATGTATACATGTGAATATCTTTGTGATTAAACCATGTTTTCTACACAAATGAACTTTTTATAAACACAGTCTCACTAATTCATTACCATTATCGTTTAACCTGTCATCACCATACCTTATTAACACTATTTCTGAGTTCTCTCTTTGGGTACCCACCCATCCTTATCTCCTAAACAAAACAATTCTTTCAACCGACCCAGTTCACATGAATTCAAGACTCATTGAGCTCATACCATAATTCCACTCTCACATTGTAGTCTTCACCTTCTACTGGAGCATAACCAGCATCCAACATAATTCAACGAATTCCTATGTTCACACGTACCCATAGAGGTCTAGATTACACCAACTCATATATTCTAAAAAACAGCTTAGCTGTTGGTCTTAAGATTTCACTTCCTGACTTCCCATTACCCATTCATCTACACCTGACCTCAGTGCCAGGATACAATCACTCATCATCTAAATAACGTTTCCTTTCCGCTTGGTTTCACATACAGACAAAATATCAATTTTCCTTTCAATGATTCCAACTACACATATATACCATATTTAGAACTATATAAGTTGAATTAAATTTAGGTATATGTGATTATTCATAAGCAAACAAAATGTATACCTGAATGAAGCTATATGAATAAATTTAGACCAGCACTTAGTTAAGCAACAGCTATGGATGTTATTCTTGTATTACCCGACCTAGTGGTATAGTGGTAAAAGCCCCTGGTTACCAACCTAGAGGTACAGGGCTCGATTTCAGCCTGGAATGGGGGAATTTTTCTATATACCCGTATATATTATATGTCACACATAATTTTACAGCAATTAGTATTTTAAAATGTCATATCACTGGTTTTATCAACAATACTGCTGTCTAAAAATAGAAAAAAAATATTATCTAATTTATCAAATCGTAAAAAATTACTTGAAATAGAGAGGAGGGGTGTGGAAAATCTTACGATCCCTTACGTGTGGTATGTCGAAAAACATTTTCTAGTTCTCACCATTTTTTGCTCTTGTTCATCTTTAAATGCCCACCTTGCATCCAAACTATAGCGAGTATTTTCTTGCTCGCAGTTGAACCATCGTTTTGCAACGAGTAATCAATAATAATTAGCTGATCTTTAATTATATATGGCTGATTCAAATAATAAGCTATTTGGTGCAGGTACTTACCCCGATTTTGGTATCCTGTTATTGCATCGGCTTATTTGTATATATTAAGAAGAGTAAACTTTCGAATGAAAACCACTTTGTGCTATAAAGCATCTGTGGCCATTCCTGAATATATTTTGAGCTTCTGTTTCCCCCTTATAAATGACGCAAGCAGCGAATGGATCTTCTTATTAATTTCTGAGCTTACAGTCTACAACATATCAGATAATTCTGACTAAACATCTACGTGTTTATTCTTATTTTTATAGTGTGGAACAGCAGAGTTTTATAAAACGGGCTGGTCTTTATTAAAGGCATATAGGCCTATCTTTTTAAAACTTTTTCATTTGACCATTATTTTACAAAAAATTAAGTCCTACAATTAATAATCCCGTATTTAAAGATACAAATCTTAACTGCACTGAACCACAAACATTTCACCCATAAAATAATCACCTTCCACATTAAACTAGCAAGAAAACATCTTTTTATTGATGTAACCCCTTTCTCCCTAGAAATATTTGAACTCTTAAGCCAGTGATTTCCATATTTTGGTATGAGTTTCTCTAGGGTGTACACGGGATTTTAAGAGTTACGATGAGCGATTAATTTTTTTAATAATATTAGGTTTTATAAACCAAATAATACATATAGTATCCCCATGGCTTCTTTGCTGATGATTGACAGCTCACAGATGACAGCTGACGGCTTTGAAGAGTTACCAGAACAAATTATGTATCCCTATGCCGAGCCATATGATCTGCAAAAAACATGTATTTAGCAGCTGTCACTTCTGACTGTCAAAATTTAGGTATATATCTAAATGTTGACTGTCAGAAGTCAGCTGTGAACTGTCAGTTAGCACCAAAGAAGCCATGGGGCTACTGTATTTAGACTTGACGTAATATACTTAAAAAAAATCTCTTTGGTCACGTCTTCGTCTAACCTTATCCTTGGATTAGCACTATGATCAATTTATATTTGTAACGACCATTATAAATTACGTTTGTGTTAGTGAGTTTTTAGAGCTAAGTCTTACTACCCGTTTAACTTATACGCTTATGAACTAATTATTATTAAGTTAATGGTTTAAGTAACTAGGAAGGTTATAATCATAGGAAGTGTAACAGCATTTTTGTGGAGGAGAGGAAAAAAACTATTTTGTAAAAACCAACCCCAGTACGTGCGTGCCAGGTTAAAAGTATTTAACCCGCCACAATGGGGTTTAATCGATTCAACCTTAAATAGCTGTAGAATATATTATTCCAATACCGTCTTATACTGTATTGAAATTACAATATTTTCTTAGTTGACCATCATACTGACCGCAGACATTCTTCTTAGATGAAGTCGGCACCAGAACTATGGAGTTCAAATGGCACGTAATGTGGACCGGTCAGCTACCCCAGATGTGTTAGCGCACGTTACACGCTTTCGACGAAACTAGACCTTTCTCGAACCATCTCAAATCTCTCCACAAACTTAGCTACAAATTGATGAAGTCCAGAAACATAATTTTTATTATTTTAATAGTAACTTTGAAGGTTGATGAAGTTAGTTTAGTAGTTGACAGTGATGGTAGGAAATATCACATTACAAATTAATTCAAACCACCTAGTATATTAAAGTTAAAAATTTCATAAAATTTTAAGCTCAAATTTTCTGTTCCGAACTTTAAGCCAATATAAAAATTTATAGTAATATTTACTATTAATAATAGATTTCTTAGATATTGCTGTACAGCTTGAATGATATGCTTTATACCACAGTATAGGTTTCTACGTGCTAAAGTGGGTTACAGCTAGATATGAATATCACTGCAAGTGTCTGTACAGTCGTAATAGCGTAGCTAAAGAAGGGTTTGGTCGTGGTGGGGCTAGTAATGTTAATTTCATATACTGTTCTGTTTGTAGGTCATATATTTGATTAGTACAGAAATAAAAATATATCATTTTATATTTCAGTTTATATTTACTTTACAAACACCTTGATTTTGCCAAGCCTCTAAATTACACGCAGGCTTACCTTTCTTTGGCTATTGTTTAGGTATGTGGTACGAACCAATGTAGTGTGTATTTAAAGGGTTTATAGACAGGTACTATTATAAAAGAAATACACCCTCTTAAGCTAAAATGTATAATAATTGATTAAAACTGGGCCTACAGTAAAATAATAGCGCCAATTATATCTTGTAAGTTTAAAATAGTTATTTTGACATTTAATTTGTGACTTTAAGAACTATTGCTGAGAATAGCTTATAGTGACCAAGTTACTCATCTATGTAAATAGATTTAATGTTAAGAACGAAATAATATCAACAGGAAAAGTAAATGCTGGGGCGTAAATAAAGGAATCTGCTACGAGCTATTTTCTGCCTAAAGAATTTAACTGTTTTAATGTCCTCAAATTTCCCAACTAGAACAAAACTATACTATGTCAAGGTAATGCTATGCAATATTTTGAAGCAAATACAATAAAAAAAATACTATCTAATTATTGTTCATGTGCTTTTAGTTTTAAAAAGTTGTTTAACAAAATATATTATAAATCATTGTACTACCATTTATATCCAATAGATACATTTTATTATAAAAGTGTTAGATTTTTTTCACTAGATTCTAGCACATATTTTCTAAGTCAGTTTAATACATTAATTTCTTAATAATAATTGTAATAGTTTGTATTTTTTGTTTAAAAGATATTAATCTTCCAAGAGTGAATGTGAAAGAATACAAACAAATTTAACCTGTGGGTCATGTTCTTCAAACAATCTGGTTAGTTATATATATACTTGTAAATAATCTCCTTAATAAACAATATTTTTTTATGTGGCTATTTCTTATAGTATAGTTAATTATTAATAATCTTCTATTTTTTATTGTATCAACATAGCAGTAAAGAGAAATATAAAATAAGATTTATTGAAATAATAATTTATTTTAGCCATCACTTCTTACTACTTGTTTATATTTTATGGATATAAAATAATTAATATAAAGGCTTACGGAAGAAGAAGTTTGAATTTAGAGGAAGTAAACCATTATTTGTAAGGAAGAAAATTGGAAAACCATTTAGGGGAAACAAGCCTCAGTACACCCGACCGAGATTCAAACCTCGATCTCCCTGTCATCGTTAATGTAGTTTATTTAAAGACACCTTAGCCCATGGAGGCACCGAAGTAGATAATAAATATATTACTTGCTACTTGTATCTAGTTCATCTAGTCTGGCAAACAATGACAATAGGTTTGGGGCTCAGATATGAATTGTATATAATAAGGATGTATTTTCCTTGATAGTTATCCCTTGCAAATACTGCAACAATTATGTTATAATTTATCTTTATAATCCTAACCCCACTAGCTTAGTTAAAATCTTAATTCTCAGATGGCGATGAAAAATATTAAAACAAATTATTGATCTAGTTAAGTTTAATACTACCGCTCATGTCTTTAGCATAAGTCTGTAATTTACGTGATTCTTGCTCCAAAGTTCTGTGTTCTTGGCGATGTTATTACGTCAGCCAGGTAATGTAATACGGCGTTAATTACCAGGCCTGGCCACGGAGGGTGAGTACCTATTACCTCTCTTTCCCCCTGACTTGGCTTGGTGACGCTAAGTTGGTCCCGAGGTAGTCCTAATATCTTCTTGGCAGCCATGAAACATCTCACGCAGGTCATGTGATTAGCAATGTAAATGCTCTTGTTATTCCACTCTTCTGACTCACCTCGTATCCTGCTCGCTTCAGGCACTTTTGATAGTTGAGGAAAGTTTTGTATATAGGGAGAAATTCTTCATGAATCATTCCCAAAACTTGGTTTTCACTTTCTAACTCACTGTGAGCTGTCTTTTTAGATTCTTATGGTTTTATTTTTTCAGCACGTTTAGCTAAGCATGTAAAATATTTGAGTTTACCTACACTAACGGGGTGTGGGTGAGAAAAATAGAATTTGTATTCATCTGGCTCTAAATTGTTGTCTAAATATAGTGGTAAATTAACAAGACAAAGCCACACAAATTTATCATAGCCAGGATACAATCACTTATCTCAATAATCAATAAACAAGAATACATAAAGTTTATGTTTATTCCACCTGCTAGCTGAATTTATTTTTAGAATTATACTATATAAAAGATTACTAGCATCTACAGTGTGTGGGGTGTATACTGAGGAAAGTGATGTGCAGCGTGATGAGGTATTCCTGACGTCCCGTGGATCTCATCTGAGTGATATTATCTTCAAAAAGTGAAAAAGTGTAATATGAAGTTTAACTTTATTTAGCTAGTTAATTTATACCTTTAAATTTAATTGTTTATTTTCAAGTTACTAACAGTTCAATGGTTTTGGCCTCATCCTGTATAATAAGGTATATCACAAGAAATGTAGAGTTTAATGTAGTAAGAACTATGCCAGAACATGGATAGTGACCCTGATTTGTTCACACGATTGAAAATGTAACTATAAATCATTTATAAATTATTAAAATATCAAATAAAGACTATTTAGATACATTAATAAGCCCTTATGTGAACTGTGCACCAGTCCTGTGGGGATATTTGTTCTTCCTACATTAATTTCTACTCCAACTTGAGCTGCATTCCCTCTCATTTATATATTTCTAATCCCTTTTTAATTAATTTAAATTTGAGACTGATCCGAGAGGGCTTTAATATGGACCCTACTCGATCAGTCTAACTGTCAGTCCTTAGACTCACTGACAGGAAGCATCAGTATCTACAACAAGACCGTACACAGTAAGTCCTCGCGTCAGTATTGTTATCAATCTCAGCTCCTTCATGCTCCGTGAAACAACATGGATGATAAGGAAAAGGCGTGGTCAGTCTATGTTTGCTACTGAGACTGAAGGAAGTACTGACAAACGCACACACGGTCAGTCTTACTGTCAGTATTAATTATTACTTTATTAATACTAACAGTAAGACTGATCATGTAGGGGCCCCTATAAGACGTGCAATAATAAATATTGGATGGACATTGTATTGCTTTGTTTAAATATTACGATTTTTTCATTTATTTGGGATATTTAACTAGTAATCTTTGAACTGACAAATTGAATCAGCTCACGTAACTTTATAAATGTAAGAACAAATATTTGTCCGGAAAGGTATTTTCACATATCTTGCAAAGTTCTCTTACATGCCACAATCAACATGGGACTGACGGCTCTACTTCTCCTCCGAAGGAAGTTGTGCTACGGAATTTTATCGCTCATGAAGGATCCGTCTCCCTCTGCTGGGCTTGAACCCATGGACATCAAGTCCAGAAGTGTTCACTTTATCCCAAGACCAGTGAGGTAACAAAAACACATATTAAAATAGTAAAAATGGATAGTGATACAATTATAAATGTTTAAGGTTGTAGAGAGCCATACACACATATAGAATGGAGGAAAATCTAAAAGAGAACCACTTTGCTGCTCACCTTGTGGGGGAATTGAGAGATGTGTGGAGTGTGGGGACAATATTAAATACTGGTGTTGCAGTCGCAATCATATTGGAGTTTTCGCCTGATCTTCAGATAATACAGATATTTAATATAAACCATTATATATTTAATAGGCTTAGTGCTTCTTAAATCAAACATTGTTAGTGTTAACAGTGAAATATACAAGTTTTATGTACTTACAACTCCAATCATTTGTATTGTTATGTAAAAAATTATTACCAACGATACAAGCTACTAATTTACATGATAGATAGTTTGGTAGACTTACTAGATTTCTTCAAGTCCCTTTTTTCCAGCAATTAAAATGTACATGGATACAAATGGCAACGTATTCTAAGGCATTAATGAGGAATTAAATCTCATTTCCATTTAGTGAAAGATCAGTATTCATTTCTCATACGGTTACACATGAAAGGGTTTCCCACAAATAAACTATCAATATAGATTTCGATCTTTCTTCTCACGCTAGATCGTATGCATTTCCTTTAATAAAACTTCATCATCATTACAGTTTTAATGATAATGATAATTTGTGACTATAACCTAGACAGGATAGTAAGGCATTAGTTAGAAGAGATCGCTCCCTCCACCCAAACACTATTAAGTAAAACCTGCTAGGAATTATATCATGTTATTATCATTAATATAGTCTTAAGCTTTATCTTTGGAATTTAGGTTGAATTATCTCCTATAACTTCTCCTTGGATTTGAAATAAATATTAAAAAATTTAACAGGTGATTAAGATATAAAGAAAACAAAATACTACTTTATATTCATAGAGAATAACCGTTGTTTGCATGCTCTAAGAGGAGAGTATTACAATATATATATATATATATATATATAGTTACATACATACATATATACATGCATCTTTTGGATCAGGTCACAGATAAAACATGTCTGTGGACCAGGTTCAAATAATGTATCTGCCCAATACATTTCAAAATGGTCAATGCAATATTGGCAGTAATTGAGGAACAAACAGACAAATGAGATTACAAATGGTGAAGCTAAAACAGGAACTAGTTTATTTTGACTAATGTTTATATTTGTGTCATTTTCTGAACTTATAATCTCATCAAAGTGAGAAATTGTGGAAATATTTTGGATACTCCACTTTATGGGTGTATATTTGAAATTACAATGTATTTACATCACCCTCCCAAACAAAGGAACAGCTAATACTGTATAACATCCCTCTCCCCTGTAAATGAAACACAATTGTTGCAACACTTGATTTGAAACAATTTTATGGTCAAATCGCACCAACAATGCTTGTTTGTTAACTCTAGACTCACTCAGGCAAAGAATGGGGGAAAGGGCGGAACAATTCAAATATAACAAATTTACATACATATTACTGTTTAATTATTACATTCCCCCCTTTCTAATGAAATCGTTGATGAATATAGCAAGGTTCTAGATGGACTCTACACTCACATATAAGCTACAATTCTACCAGAAACCCTTTCAAATAAATCTGTAACTTGTAAATTGGCTCACAAATTACTAACGTCATTTGAAAATGTTAGAGCATTAGTTAACTCTGGCTGTATTTGTCTAATCAATGCTAGCTACCATCCACTTGAATTAAATACAATTTAATATAACAAATATAAATAGTATACATATTCTTAGTGGGAAACACCTTTTAAAATATTTGAATAGTTTTTATTCACGTATTTAACGGTTAATTTATAATATCATATATTATGTTTTAGATAAGGCACCTTTCGTTGATTGATAAACTATTATTATTTACTGTATTTAAAATATTTAAAATCCTTAGTTCTATTTTAAGTTTATTAATTTGTTTTATAAAAACCAATACAAACTTGAGTAGTTAAGAGTAAATTAGTACAAACCTTTATTTATTTTTATTTATCTATTGGCACCACTTCCAATTACACGTTCAGCTTATAATGCTTATGTGCTAATTACACTAATATTTTATGGATGAGGAACGTTGAATTTAGAGAGAGTGTAGGAGTCTACCCGAATTCTCGTGGAAGGAGATTAGAAACCATTTAGGTAAAACTACCCACGGTAAATTCACCCCGGATTTGAACCCCGATCTTCCCTTCATAGACAGTCCAGTCTATTACAACTGTGACGCCTTAGGGCTTAGACCATAGATGGGCAACATATGTTTAAATATATCCACAGGTGTAGCGAATAAGGAGGGTTAGATTCACAACACCATGTAGAAATTATTTAGAAATTAGATTACACAATCAAACATTTAAAACAACACACACTCTTCCAACAAGTATGTTCAAAACATGTACACGGTTACAGCTTCCTCAGACACAAATGATGAGATCTGTTCAAATTGAAAAGATAAAACAATTTAATATGAAATTTGACAATTGTTCTGTCTCAAGGTCGAGATGAAACAAAAATGTTGAGAAAGGGTGGGGAAGTGTTATTGGATGGTAGTATTACTTCAAATGAATCATTTAGAATGCGTAAGGCAGGAAATAACAATTTACAATCAGATTACGCCGTCAGGAAATTTTTTATTTAATGGTAGGAGTTGGCAAACCCACGTTCGTCACAATTTGATGAGCTATATGCCACATTTGTTGATTGGTGGAAGGGTTGCCCACCCTGGGCTTAGACCACCCCACCGTCGAAGTGGTCTTATTCCAACAAATATTAGATTTAACTACCCTTCACTTAATATACATAATACAGGTGGATTTAACAGTTTATCAAGACTAAAAATTCTATTTGACATGATTTTTATCTCCATCAAAATTCTGACTGTTTTTTGTTTATTTTCTTTGTGTGTGAAACTCAAAAATGACTTAAAAAAATCATATATATTTGCATTTTTGCGTTGAATACATTTATCTTACTACGATTTAATGAAGGGAATATGTCCCTGATTTGTCACATGACCTACACCCTACTGTATAGTTGTTGCATGCATATAATATAACAAACATGTCTCTGCTCAGATACATAAGAAAATATTGTTATCATTTGCTCACAGATGGCAATAGTGTCTCGGGAAATATCACTGTTGTATTGCAAATATTGCTCCCACAATAGTTATATTATTTACAAAGATACAGCTATAACCTGAGCAATTGATCTCTGTTTATTTGTAGAGTGTGTTTATATGTTGTGTTTCTCACATTTATATTGTTATAATATCAAAGAAAAGGAAGTGTCTTACTCACCCTGGATAATTTTGTTAGGTTTATGTTGGATTCACTACAACAATTCCGAAGATGTAACTCTTAAGCCTTAGTAGGCACACAAATATTATTTATATTTTGGTAGCAAGGTTGATGACCTGGACCAAAACTGGGTTCTACATATGCGTAGTATTGCCTGCACAAACAATATAAGATTGATACTAACTGGTAAACTTAAAATTCTAAATTTTTCCGTAAGTAATGTAGTGCGATAAACACGTAAACAAGTTGATTATTGCTATTTCTTTATGACAAAATTATGAGGGATGTAAGATCAAAAATACAAGCACAGTTTAAAATATCCAAAACAACTCCTAGGGAATAAGGTCCACACCACATAGTAAAGAATTCCCCCAAAATAGTGGTAAGAAGAAACTCGTGGGGAAGATAGTACAGGAGAATTTAGTGCAAACTCTACTGAGCCATGCACTTCTAAGAATTTGGACGAATACAGAGAAGATTAAAGCGAGAGAGATCTCTGTGTTGCATGATACCATTTATTTTTTATTACTGAAATACAAAATTGCCTTTACCTGTATGGTTTGTGGATCTAAAATTTCTAAGACACTTTCCTTAATTTTATTATTATTATTATTATTATTATTATTATTATTATTATTATTATTATATAATTATTACTATCATTGTGTTTATTATTATTACAGTTTATTATCATTATTATTAATATTACTATTTAATATTAATATTAATATTATTGTTGGAGTTAACCAAAGACATAATAAGAAGTTATGTAACACCTTTAAAATCATGTTACTCATGTTAATGTGTACAACAAGACCCATAAATTATGTACAATTTTTTTAACAACCTGTTTATCATACATGTGTGTAATTTCTTTTAAAAAAAATGAAGACTCAAACTAAAATAATGTGATATTTTTAGGGTACATAATTAAAATCTTTGACACACATGACCACACTCCCCTAAAGTAAGTTTCTGGATGCACCACTGAATCTTAATAGCTTCAATATTAATCCTGCTAAAGGTACGAAAAGTCTTGTTCTTTTTAAAACACGAATAAAACTATTTAGAGAAAGCATGTTCATCTCCTCCTACAAAACCACTGTGTTTCAAATAGGTTATATCTGATCAGCTAATTAAAATCAATCCTACTCTATTAAAAACTGTTAACATAGATCATGCAAATACATCACAGGGAACATTTTCAATAACTCAATTTTGGAGGTGGCAAACAATTAGTCTCAAGTCAAAGGTTTTACCTAAACAGGATATAAATGGAGAGAGAGATGGAGGAGTATCGGGGCTTACAAAAAATGGAAAGATAGATAATGCCAAAAAGAGACTGGGGAGGAGAGGGAGAGGTGCCTCCGATGACAGACCCATCTATCAGGAAACTACTGAATTTTTTCAACAGCTAAGAAATGATTTAATTTGAAAATACCAGATTTTGTAAAAATAATTGTACCATAAATATTCATCGTGTATGATAAAAACATTATCTTATTATCTATAATTATATGATAACTTCAAAACTATTTTATTGTATTTAATGTTTTATTTAATTTTAATTCAATTGAAATCACGTATTGTAAAAAAGTAAATATTAACTTGTAAATTTTTATTAATACTGTTATTTATAAATTTACAAGGTAGATATAATACAAAAACCGCATGTTGTTGTTATTATTTCTGAGAAATAGGCTGTACAATATTATCTTTCTTAAATAGCAGGTGTCCACCCAAGTCTTAAGTATCTTAAAGTTAAATAAGACGCTCCTTCGTGGATATATGGTCTAAGTTTTTGTCCTTTATACATATCTTTGATTTAATTATTTGAAATATATTTTTGAATTCACTTTCGTAGATCCAAAAAATCTCTCTGAAACCACCGTTACATCAGTATTCAAACCTCAAAACATTGACATAATCTGTTTTTAAATATCCTATCCAACCACTTCTACTACTGAATATAATTCTACGTTGAAAACCTATTCGTATCCAAGATTTTCTTTGAAGCAGAAATTTTGAATCTTTTGGAATCGATACGAATACTGCACCAGCAATAAGTACGTCTAGCCTTAACAGGTAGAAAGAAGCGGTGATAAAAAAAGTACTTCATCTTTGTCAAACCTTTTTCTTTTGACTTGATCATTTGTTGAGTATGTGAGGACCGCAAAAGCTAATACTCTTGTTTATTGCCAATGTCATCTCAGTGGGTACGTGTCCTGAAATTCACAATCTCTTTGAACTTGCAAGTATTTACAATAAACCTGTCAGTGTGTTAAAAGACAACATGATATACGACTATTACAGTTATATCTATTTTCATAATTACATATATTATATATGTTAAGCTCAGTGACCAAAAACGCTCAATGAGCGAAATAAAAGACCAGATTGCGTTGTGGTAATAAAAAAACAGCCGCAGCGCAAAAGTTCAATTTATGGTCACTTTTAAAGAGCCACAAATCGTTTAGGCACTATGAAAAAGACCACAAAGTGAATTTCATGCTGTAGCCTTTAAAGAAAATGACCACAACGCGTTCTGGCAATATGAAAAAGACCACAAAGTGAATTTCATGTTGTGGCCTTTAAAGAAAATGACCACAACACTTTCATGCATTACGAAAAGACTATAACGCGTCGTGGTCGTTTCCTTTTACAGCCACGACCCTTTGTTTGAACCTGGATGTATACGTATGATAAATAAGGCATTAACTAGTTCGTTTGTTAGTAAATGAGCTTTCCTACAAAGTCATAACCTCCGTCAGTTGACCTTGGGCATGCGCTCTAGTACCATATTTGTAATCTTTCGAAGGCCTCATGTTGTCTCTTGTTAATAGTGAGTATTGAAGCTGGAAGTTTGTACAACCATGTCTGTTAATAATGTAAATAATATTCTAGTAACAAAGTTAATGAGTTGAGTGAGACAAGCAATAATAGGAACTTGTTTCTTGATAATGAGTACTACGACAACATTTTACGGGAAGTGTAGGAAGTTCAAATATTGGGAAAGAATATACAATCCCTGACTTTGAAACATTACCGACGTCTTAAAAGATATGATGTCATGAAGACCGGTAATGCGCATAAACTTATTGATTGTGGTTCAGGAAAAAATGATGATTCAAACATTAGTTTCTACTGCAAGACGAATGAGCTGTTTGATGTTTTGGAAACAGCAGAATAGTGGGGTAAATGCTAACAGGGTGTAAAAGAGGAAGATGAAAATCAAACCAATGAGAGTTTAGAAGAAACAAAAAACAAATTTTACTCTGTGATTTAAGAAAAGGAGTCTTCAGGCATTCACAAATGTTCAGTGTGTGACTAGTTTGTTCATGCTGTTTGTGGAGGATACAGTGAAGATAGTGAGGGTTATGGGAGAAAGTCAATTGTAGCCTCTTTTAAGGAAGGATGAAATTTACATTGGACGAGAATTAGAAATCTGGTCACGAACAACAAGACCAAAAAATTATTTCTCTCTTCAACTCGAGACTTTCAACAGTTGCTATTGGGAGAAACTTTATTATAAGGGTGCCTCAGGTTGAACGAGGTCGTCTAACCCCCCCAAAATGTGTTGGCAGTGGTCACTGATGTCAACTCCTTTGGGATTTATCAGTTGGCCACAAAGGATGGCCTACTTGAGCGGCTATATGATTGCAACAACTTAATTAATGCACATGAAGTGCCCTCAGGTAAACCATCTCTTTGGTCAGCCTCAATAAAAACATCTGGAAGTAAGCAGGTGTTTTTAAGCTGCAATTTTAAGGGGTATTGCATCAATAAAAAATTCAAATGTTTGAAAAATATCAGGTTTGGCTATAATTGTCATTCTAACAGCTTCTACAAATATATATTATTTTTATGTGGTTCGTATTTAAGTATATATTACATGTATTTTTGATAGTTAAATTAGCTTATAAAGAAGGAATTTACAACCACCTTTTTTGAAAATTGGCTAAAATTTGTCACTATCTTTCGAAAAATATCAAGTGTAATTCTAAGTGTCATTCTAATAGCTCCTGAAAAAATTAATTAGCTCTTCTGTTGTTCTTAATTAGGTATATGTTATATTTATTTTTTAATAAATAAATTAGCACGCTTATAAAGAGTAGATTTTACGTCACCTTTTCTGAAAATTGGCTAAAATTTGTCTGACATTGCGTCTTGGTCGTAAAAGGAAACGACAATGACACGTTGTGGTATTTTCATAGTGCCAGAACGTGTTGTGGTCATTTTATTTAACAGCTATAACGTTAAATTCATTTTGTGGACTTTTTTAGAATGCCAGAACGTATTGTGGATTTTAAAAGCGATCAGAACTTTAAATTTTAGGTTGTGGTTGTTTCTCTGTTACCACAACTTGTTCTGGTCGTTTATTTCGCTCATTGAGCGTTTTTGCTCTTTGAGATTAATATATACACTAACAAGAGAGGGTAAAGGAAAACACTTTCTTGCTATTTCTTCTCTTTTCTTACCTACTCCTGGGAGGTGCTAGTTTCTTACCCAGGCCTGTCCTTGTTTTAGCCTGGTGGGCGAATTTTACCCATGCAAATTGGCGTGAGCTGGGCCAGCCGCAGAGTTTGAGAGTGTATTATTGTCCTAATTTCAAATCTAGTATTGTGATTGCTAGTTAAAATTTTTACCTAAATATTTGAATTAATTAACCCTATCAAATGATTTGTTGTTTGATGTAATATTTAAATTATCGTCCTCAATCTGTGCTCTCTGTGCTACCAAATATTTAGTCTTTCATAATTAAATTCTAAAAATATTTCCTTTTCTAACTTCTAATAAAGATTCTTCATTTTTTCAACAGCTTTATTAATAATATTATCTGACAAAATAAACATCTGCATACCCTAATATTTGCATTGTACCATTTAATATCAACCCTTCCATAATCTAAAGCATTACACTAACAGCATACTATAAGGCTAGATTAAAAAGTAATGAGAAAAATGTATCTCCTTTCTTCAATCCATTATGTATTTAGAAAGTATCTGATAGGTGAGAGCCAGCCCTTACCATGCCACGCGTATTTGTCAAACATGCCTCAATTAGTTTGACCATATTTTTGGATCTTCCAAACATAACTAATATATCATATAATTTTTTTCCTTTTAACTGAATCATAGGTCTTCTTAAAATATCTTTATTAATGAAGTACTCTCATTTTGAATTCTTAGTTTTTCTCTCTAATATTTGCCGCAAGATCCATTGTTGACTATCACAGTTAATTTAATTTGATGTTTATTACTATACAAATAATCAGTTATAAAATAAACGATGATAATAAACTACATTAGATATATTTGGTTTTTCTAGCTAAATCTATAAGTAATAATATAGTATCCAATAATCCAAACGTGGTTTCCTTCATATCCTAAAGCATATAAAAAAAATAATGTGAATTTTATGAACGACTCTAAGAATGAAATATGACTGACAAATAAATATCGTTTTACAATACGAGATACCACAAGGCTTCATCTAAGCTGCAAGTGATACAGCAATCTTCTCTAAAAACTTGCTTCAAGGGGTGGAAACAATCGATTTTATTCTCCAACACTCGTGAACTATCGAGAAAATGGTCACGTTATATAAAATATATCAAGGGTAGTCTAACTACAGTCAAATTTATAGCTGAGAAAAGTAACTTTCAAGGAAAATAGGTGAGTAGTAGAGTAGTTTATGACCAAAAGTTTAAAACTTGAGTCATAGTATTACCCTAATATTATTATTTAAAGTTTAGAATTGACTGAGATTAATACATTATTTTTATAGTCCTAAGGGTGCGTTATGTAATACTAACTATAGATTAGTTATTATTAGTTAAGAATTCGCTAGGAAGCAGTTATTAATGAGATACATTAATAAAAGAATTAGTTATCAAACTTGGTCTGAAGTTATAGTTAGCACACGCACGATTCACACGAATGGGCTAACTGTAGTATATAAATAGATACTTATGTTTGACATCACAAATTAATTTGTAGATATTATTTAATACTATTTATACTATCTATTTATTTATCTGGTGAAACTAATGCAATTGTTAAAAATTTTAATGAATTTTATCTTGGATAGGAGCTACAAGTAATTAAATATTGATTAAAATTATTCTTAAATTTCGAAATATTGACCATCTTCAAAATGTAAAATATTTATCCAAAAATAGAATACAAAAAATTATTTTAAAATTAATATACTTATTTTTAGATTAAAATATACATTATTTAAACTCCCCAAATCCTCCATCCTTTAATATAAATCTAGCAAATTGGAGTATATTACATTAAAATATTGTATTTATAGGGATTAAATAAAGTTCCGGATTTCAGTTAAGTTATGTATAGATGTGTCTATCATTATTTCAAGATTAATGTTAAAAAGATAGATGAATAAATGGGGCAGTGAACACAATTATACACAAATTCAAATTAATAGGCTCACTAGGATATTTTGTTATGCTATAGTTTTAAACATTGAGATTTTTATAGTGATGGCAAAAATTGTATTTATATTTATGTATTATAGTTTTTTTGTACCTTTAACTCTAAACGGATTTAGTTATGTGTTTGTTTACCGTACTCATTCCATTATCTCCACTGAAGAAATTTTTGTCATGATTATACTATATTATTAGCAAAGAAATATTATTTTTCTTAGAATAAACACTAAGCTATAAATTTAATTTAGAAACATAAGATGATATTTCCTTCAAATTCTAAAACCAACATAAAATGTGTCTTTTTTCACTATGCCGGAACATATTATAATATTTTTTTTTAACATTCACGAAACTAATTTTAATGTATAGCACCGCGTTTTAGTTCCTTAAAATTAACCAGGATATGAAATTTCTTGCTATGGCTGTTTCAATAACACCATAATGCATCCTGGTTGTATTTCTCGCTTATTGAGCGTTTTATGTTTTGAGATTAGCACATATATATATATATATATACTACACACTAATAGTGAAACTGACCACTCTACATACTGGGAAAATCTTGGTCAATTTTCCTGAACTGACATCTTCTATTTATGATTTCACAAATTGGGCAAATATTGCATCAACTTTTGCTCATTTAATGATCTGTAACTTATTGTAGTATGTACTAAAAGCCCAACTAAAATTTATTTTAATATATTGTGATAAACAACAATGAATTTATAAGGCTAAGCAACTTTTTAAGGAGAGAAATTGACAAAGAAATGAAAAACTTTATAGAGAAGATATGTGATGATACTATCGAATTGGAAAGGAAGGTATGCGCTCATGTACCAGAAAGAAATGGAACTAAAAGGGAAGGCATACAAAGGTGTGAGAAAATATGAATATAAAACTTTATTTAACATTAATTTTATTTTGAAATAGTCGAATATATCTAGCAGTCTTCCATAAATATTATGGACAGATTAATGTGAATCTTTTATATACATTTATAATTATTATAACCAAGAATAATTTACTAATATTATGATATCAAGAGATTTAAAATATTGCTCTAATATTTAGGTTATAAGTAAAGCATATTTAATCGTTATAAATCAAAGGCATAATCTTTTATCCATCTTACTTCAGTTAATCTTAATTTAATATAAAGTATTTTAATACTATCTCAGCTTTTTATAAATACATAGGAATTAAGATGTATCATTTGTTGCAAAAATTAAAACAAACTGTGTCCTTCTATAAAAATAAATGTTCAGTATTCTTATACATTAATCTATACATAGTCAAGTATATACTAAATATTTTGTAGTGATAGAATTTTCAATTATTAAATGGTCTATCACTTTTGGTTGCACGTGGACCAAGACTTCCTCTGGTTTTCAGTTTGTGAATCAGGAACAAAGTTATCCCCCACGCAGGTCCTGTCCCCCTTGAAGACAATCCTTACCGCCCGTTATTTCACCAGGACGACGCTCTGCCTCCTTGATTTATTTTACTGCCTTTCTATGCAAATTAAGAACATAACTTTCACCAACAAGAGGGAATATGCTTGAGGATCCTGTTGTCCCCTTCTTTCCTATATCCTCATCCTCTCTCTCTCTTTCCTCTTTACTCGAGAAACAGTCGTAGCTTTAAGGTGATGTCATTATTTAGTTTCTCTCATGTCATTATAAAAAAAATGTTTATTATGATTTTATAACATTTCCATTCCTTACACTTTATTTATATACTGTGAGAATATTTTTATTTGATCATTGAAATATTTAAATAATTTTAATAAATATTTGTATTGAACAGAACATTAGATCTATAGAGTTAGAGAGCTTTGCTAGATCTAGAATTAAAGTTAAAATATACATTAGTAGTTCCAACTAGCATAAAAGGATAAGAAAATAAATACGTGATTAAAAACTATGAGGTACTGTTATTGTGAGCTAGATAATTATCATAATTAATTAAACATATACTTCCTATTACATATACAAATAAATTTCTTGCCAACATAAAGATATATTTTTAGTTGACAAAGATCATTGAGAAAGCCATTGATGTAGAGGGGAGTATGACATTAGAATGGACCTGAAACATATAGGGTTAATGAATTTGACTGAATATAATTAGCTCAAGATAGGGATAGGTTGTAATGAGGTGGACTGAATAGAAGTATTTCAAGATAGGTATAGGGTTAATGAATTTGACTGAATAGAATTAGCTCAAGATAGGGATAGGTTGTAATGAGGTGGACAGAATAGAACTATTTCAAGATAGGTATAGGGTATAATGAAGTGGACTGAATAGAACTAGCACAAGATAGGGATAGGGTGTAATGAGGTGGACTGAATAGAACTATTTCAAGATAATTATAGGGTGTAATGAGGTGGACTGAATAGAACTATTTCAAGATAGGTATAGGGTGTAATGAGGTGGACTGAATATAATTAGCTCAATATAGGGATAGGTTGTAGTGAGGTGGACTGAATATAACTATTTCAAGATAGGGATAGGCTGTAATGAGGTGGACTGAATAGAACTATTTCAAGATAGGTATAGGGTGTAATGAGGTGGACTGAATAGAACTAGCACAAGATAGGGATAGGGTGTAATGAGGTGGACTTAATAGACCTAGCTCAAGATAGGGATAGGAATCTTACGTTTGTAAGTGTGGCAATGAACTTTAGACTTCCTAACACCATAAAGTAGAGTAAGTAATTATAGTCAAAAATAGAGGAGTTAATAAAAAATAAAGTTTTAGGGACAACAATAAACAAATAATGTATTGCAATGGGTTGTAATCAAACTGAAGGTGTTGACAAGGGAAAGAGTAAATTAAAACTAGAAGTATAAACCTCTATATTTTGTCAGCCTGCTATCGAGGTGTACTGACCGAGCAGACATCGTCTGTTGTCGAAAATTGTGTCAACCTCTGCTAATAGAGAGTGTCCTCAGTACATGACGTACAGCCTGAACGTGTTGGAATAATTGGTGCTGAATAACTATGTACTAACAGCGGAATTTGTTTTTGGAATTAGTGAATTTTTGTTTAGAGGAAATGTGCCCGTATTTGTGCAGAGGGAGCACATAAAACCATTTTTGAAAAAAAACTACCTTTAGTAGACCCAATCAATATTCGAACATTGATCTCCCCGTCATTGGTAGTCTAGTATGTTGCTATTGTAGTGCCTTAGATCATACGGCCAACTACGTAAGGTACAGCTGGTATTAACGAGCTGACAAGAGAAGAGGGAACTCTCAGACCTAAGTGGAATATGTGTGAGGGAGACAGGATGATCTTAAATGTATTCATGGATTAACGTCTTTTAAAACAGTGGCATACGAGTAGTTTGAAGATAAACTCTAACTTTGAAAATATAAGTTAAGAAATATTTGGTTTATTATAGCATTTATAAGATTCATGAAGAGAGAAAAACTTATTTTTAGGTATCAACTGCCGCTACATGTAGTCAAACAACAACAAAATTTCTTATAGTAATAATTAGAATAAAAATATGAATAATGTTATATATTCAATAGATGATCTTCTAATATTTAATATGGAGTATTAAAACTGATGTAATATAGGAAATTGAAACAATAGTATAAAAAGTTTAAATGAGACTAATTATTAACCATTTGATGTGATGCAAGAGAATCAATTAAATAAATAATTGTATAATTTAATTGATAAAAGTGTGAATTAACATTTAAACTGCAATTAATTTTTATGAGAGAGCTTATTTGATTGGCAAAGAAAACATTCTTATTTAATAGAAAATTCAAATATTTAATATACGAGCTAATAATTTATATTTTGAAAGTTAATTAATTAATGATTTGTAGTCAATGGAAATGAATTAATAAACTATGAGATACAAAAATAAATCTTTCTACCCTATCGTAATTAGTCTCTTCTCATTATTCATTATTGGATGATTGACAGAATCTTTAACCAAATTCACGACATGTTTCGATGCTGTGGCATTATCATCATCAGGTCTGGGCTCTGATCATCAAACCAATTAAACAATAATCAACGATATACAAGCAAACATATAAATTATGAGTTGGTTTACTTTGAAAAGAGAGAATTGATTGTTTATGTTTTTGGTGGACAGAGCTGTAAATGTATAAATTATTAAATAAAGAATGAAGAAAATCTGTGATATCCACGATAATTTTTTTTGAAACAAAGTACCACCTCAACTTTAAAGCTTATCTTTCTAGTGGGCCTGATAAAGCCCTTTTATCAACCCTCTTTTATTTCAAAAACCATATTTTAGATTGAGATGGGGGTTTCCGTTTTCAGCTTATATTAAATATTTAAGTTCCCCTATGATTATTTAACTTTAACTGACTTGTTGATGAAAGTAGTATTTAATAAATTCATATTACAAATGAAGCAGGAATTTTGTTGTTAGAACTATCAAAAATTGAAAGAGATAAAATAATAAGGTAAGAATGTAGGGCTGTTGCCAACCAACATAAGAGTTGAAGCCCGAATAAAATCATAAAAGATGATATATTTGCAGTGGCGTATTCTCCGGGTAGGCTAGTTTTTTTTTAAATTCAATGTTGTCTGAGCTAACTGTGTAAATATTAATGTTTTGATTGTTAATGTAATGAATTATTAATTTTAAAACTGATATTGGTTCACATTCAGAGAATACTGTGTTTTAAGTAAATCTTCTTCCAAAAGGCTCTACTCAACACAATAGGAAACCCAAGTCCTGCTGCTTGAAAACTGCAAGGCAAGTAAGGAGGTTCTAATGACCTTGCCCAATGTCTAGGTGGTTGCAACACATTCCCTTTCCGCTCGCCCGCAAGTCATTGGCCAATGAGTTCGGGTTTTTACACCACAGGCCATACTGTTCATGTATAGCAAGCAAAGCATTGAGCCAACAATTGAAAAAAGATTCAAGATCACAATGTTTACTTATTAAACTAATTTAGTATAGCTTAAATAGATTACATAATATATATAATTAAATGTAAAATAATAGTTAGTTTACGTAACAAGCTTAAAATTATACATTGAGCTATGTTTAGGCATTCTAGTCACATGTATTATCATGTATTTGGCAAACAAATTTTACCACTCTTTCAAATTTAGGCATTTCAGCACTGGTACAGTGAGGAAGGGAGAGGGGCGGATGACGGAGCTACTTTAACCATAGTTGATGGTAATTCATGTTTTTCTTTAGTAGAAAGAATGCGCGGGGTTTTAATAGTGTTCTTTTAGTTTTGGTTTTACATTATCGAATTATTAGTCATTGTGTTTTTACATACTAATAATTATACATCAAATAATCCTAAAAGTCAGGAGTGTAATTTCACCATGATTCAAGATGATTTGGAAGGAAAAGATAAAGTAAAATGTATTTTCATGTAATTTACTTAATCAGTGGCTCGTCCAGCCATTTACTTTGGGAAAGGTATTTAATCAAGGCTCTAGCAAGAATGAGATTTTGATGCAGAGAGAGGTTAGGGGTGCACAGCCCCCTAATCCCTGGATGCCGAGAATATTTATGAATATTAAATGATTTTAGAAAATTATTTGGAGTAGTTTTATAGTAATTAAGAAATTTAAATAATACAAATTGTTTCGAAGCTATTATTTGTGTGTTTTATAAATTGTCAGTTTTGTGTGTGTAACGGTAAACCTTTTGAATACTAAGCTTAAGTAAGAAGCTTGGTATTAAAATGTAGCCTATACATTCAACATATCTTAAATGCTAAATATTTTAGTTATACTTTATATCATTTAAATTTATATTAAAATTTTCTGTGAGGTTTTGGAGAGGCGGGGAGAGGTAAATATCCTGTTTGCCCCTCTCCTCCTTGGGTGAACCACTGCTTACGGCAAAAGATAATGGTAAATATCTTATAAATAAACCAATGATGTAGCGATAGAGTATTAATAGTTTAAGATGATCCCTATGTTAGTCAGAGTTTACGCATCTTAATAGCTTCTGGAGCATAAATTCTCAAGTTGGGAGACTCATTTGTTTCCAAGCAGTATTGTGTGAGATAAGTTAGGCTTTAAAGAAATAGTTTTAATTGCAACGTGAGTTGGACAATTCACTTGATTCCCTCTCACAAATATCTGATGGACGCTTGATCTACCATTCCATTTTACTCTTATTATGACTTTATGCTTTGATCATTGCTTTGTCCTTTTAATCAACTAGGTTAATTGAATATAATATGTATCTTTTATGCATTAAGAAGTGTGACCATACCACTCCTAGACCTGACGTTAATAATAACTTAAATTTCTAACCTAGTAGATAGCATTACAATTTGAGAACCATCTTTGTGGTCTGGTGGTCAAAGGTTATGGCTATGGACCTGGATTACCCGGAATTGATTCTCAGTGCTTTCAGATTTTTTTAAAAGTCTTTCCAGATTATCTAAGAAGCAGAACCATTTTTATATAGGCACACATCTTCAAATATTTCCCTTGAAATAATTCCTTTACGTTCTTGGACAACGGTGGTTGAGGGTCCTCGGCCCCCAAATCTCCCCTGCAACTTTTGGAGTACAGCATACCTAATAATTTTCTCAGAATACGCCACCGTCTATTTGCTTTGAATGTTTCCATTTATTAAGTTCCATCTTTAAATATTCATATATTAATTTATTCCTTCATAAATAATATCATATAAATGATCCTTATTTCTAAAATATATTATTTACAGATTTTATTTTTTAAGAGTTGGTACAAAATTCTACACTGACAATTGATTAGGTTTCTAAAATAACTAAATATGGATGTTTTAAACATCACCAAGTCTCAGATTAAAATGAGCAGGTTTTAAAACAATTATATTGATGAGAACCAATAATGATTATGATATTGTTATTAAATTTAGATAATTTCTTTAAATAGAGACACATGATTTACATATTCTCCAACATGTTGTAGTAATTATTTTTTGTTATTCATCAATTTATTATTTTTAATTTACACAATATCAACACAAATATATAGAATTAAAATAACATTTTTAAGTAAGATATTATTTAAGTATAATATTTAAATCATCCTTGCCTTAAATTTTATTATATTTATAGAAATGATTTTGATCAGTACCATGACTGATTTTAAATCGACCTAAAATCATGGGAATACCCTAACTCTATTGAATATAGTATACAAAGTGCAGTTCTGTATTCCAAACATTTTTTTATTTATGTGGCGGTATATATATTAGTGTATTAAAGCTTATACTTAAGCTATTTCACGGAATTTAATAAAATGTTTCATCCAAACAGTTTAATTTATATTACTTGATTTATAAATTAATCACAAGATTTTTAGAAATTCTCTGTACAGAATAAAAATAAGTTTATTATTTTAGGTGTTATAAATAAATTGTGGAAAATATATTCTAATAGCAAAATCTTCAAACAAGTATGTTAAAAATATTATAAAAATTAAATAATTGATTACTTTAATATGTAAACTTCTAGCATATTTAATAATTATAATATACAATTTTTGGGTAACCAAATATATTTGTTTGAACTACATTTGAAAATTTATATTTTGAATGAAAATTAATTTTAAACTCAAAATAAATTAAGATACAACTGAATTTATCCTATTGTTTACTAGCTAGGTACAAGTAAAGTGGCATTGTTAACGTGACAAAGCTTACTGCACGTATTTGTCGAAGCTAACCACTTTGATAGCCTCACTGATTCGATCTGCCAAAACATTGACAATCTGCTCGGCAACAGAAAGGTTATAGTGGATCTGGAAAAACCTCTCGATTTGGAGACCTATAGTATCTGGTAATGATTGATCGGAGAATTTTACACCGGTTTCACTCCTAGAACTTTCACAAGGAACAAAACAATCAGAATAATAAATACCATAAGAATTGACACCTTTCTATAATTCCAAACCAATATTCAAAGAAGTTTAGTTTATAAAAATTGTTTAATGTCATCAATGATAACACGACGAAACAATTATATATTTTTATTGCTACTACATGGGTTTATTAAAAAATATCTGGAGAATATAATCCAATTCATTCTATAATTTAGATACGAATTTTTTCACAAATATTAATTTTTTTGCAAATCTTATCTAATTTAAAAATACTATTCCTGATACTAATTAGTTTCTTATAATTAAAACAGTCTATTATAAATATAAACACTTGGATGATTCTATAGTTTAAAAATATCGTACAATAATATCAGTGATTCCTTTAAATAATTTATATAAATTTAAATATTTCTTTAAAAATGTCAAAATGATCAAGGCGAAATAACACCTTTTGGTCCATGAATATTTAGAATATAGATCATTTACATATATATATATACTATATATATATATTTGTGAAATAATTTATATTAATATATATATATATATAAATTATTTGTGAAATAATAATAGTTTTAAGAAAATAAAATAATAATGACATATTTTTATACTTCGATGGTTTAAAGATTATTATTCAGGAAGATATACAGTTTAAATACTAATTGTATATATATATATATATATATATATATATAT
>CABFWB010003600.1:57709-75854 GCA_902151455.1 Timema bartmani
TTATTTCTCTTTATTTTAGCATTATCAATGGATATATCGGTCAGATTAAAATAATAATCCATTTATAGAAATGTAAAACATTTACCAGATAATTTTCAATCATGTAAGTGTAAAGTCATATGATTGGGAATATTACTTTAGTATCAGTCACACTTATGAAGTAATACGGTTAACCTGTCCATTATGGAGCAAATAAAATGTACGTTTCTATTTTATAAAAGATTTTAAGTAAAATAATTCTGATATACTTTTAAATATTCGCCCATATTCTCACAAATAAACATATATCCAACTCAAACCATCCAATTAAAAATATATCCAAACAACAATATTTAGACAAATTTACTATCGATTAAAAATAATCCAGAGTGCCATCTCAAATTATACTAGTAATATAATTCTAATTTAAGCTATGCGTAGTATTTCAATATATAAATAGTTTTGTAAATATTTAATTATATTATATTAATTTATACTCTAAATTTGTAAATGAGACACATCAGAATAAAACCTAGGACATTTTTCTTAATACACTAATACTGTCGCCACTGAGCTATCCAGAAATCTTCCCGTGTCTAAGTTATTTATTTATTCATATTTAAAGTAAGAGCCTGTTATGAACGTTTGGAAGTGTGTGATAAATTAAAATATCAAGATATCATATAACACAGCTATCTTGACACGGGAGGTATATATGATACCATGATACAATGACAATTGTATGAATGCGCAAATCATAATGGATACAATTGCTAAGCTACTTTATAATCACGGTAATAGTCACATATAAATATCATATTCTATAAAATATAATGGAGAAAGACCCTGGACAAGATAACTGGATAACTCAGTGGTTGGAGCACTGGCATATCATGCCAAAGGTCCCAGGTTTAATTGTCCTGTCGAAGTGTAATTTTTCAATTTAAGGAGTAAAATATTCAGATGTGGCAATAGCAGTAATTACAAATGTAATAATTTGGCTATTTAATCCATAATATATATATTCATAATTTATCTATCTAATCTTTCTTGACCAAATATATGCCAATAATTAATAAAAGAAATAATCTTTCATCTAGACATCATCCAATCAATAAGCTTTGAAATACTAAGGGTATATTGATCTCCTGGCCGAATATTAATATTAATATATCACTCACCCAAGATCACTGACGGAATATTTCTCTAAATCCGTAATGTACACACTTTCATCTTCATAAGAGCGGACTTGAACAGAGGCCTGAATATTTTCTAATTCAACTTCAAGAGATCCCTTATAAACCCTTCCTTGAATGTCTTGCAACTGGTAATCGTAGGTGAGCTGGAAAATGGTTATATATAATTTACTATAAATTAGTTGCATTCTATAGACCAAGTGAATATTTAATAGTAAAAATAAATTAAATAAATAATAAAAACAAACAAAATGAACACATTTTTCTATATACAAGTCAAAATTGAATAGATATCATAATTAAGCTAGAATATTTTGATAAATGCGATAGTTCAATCGAAATTAATATTAAACTTTTTTATTTTTAAGAACGAGAACAAAAACCTATAGAATGAATTTTTACTAATGATTTCCCTTTAAAGCCTTGTTTAATTCAATATAATTTTAAAGTTAATGATATAGTCATATTTTAGTAAACATAATAATTTGCACGCATTTTTATGCTATAATGAAGAACATTAGGGATGGTGAAGAGGAGGGAGAGGAGAGGGCGTATTGGAGGTCTAAGTTTCACTGGTAAAAGGAACGGATCGGTCGTAGTAATAATAATAATGATGATGATAATTATACTGATAATAATACAGATAATAGTACTGTAGCATTAGCTATAAAATTTAAATTTAAATTTTATAGCTATTTAGAATTTTAATGTTAATTTACTATACATATATATATATATATATGTATGTAAGGTAAATTAAAATTAAAATTTGATTTCTCAGTTTTTCCTTTATGTAATGATAAATTAATTTCACGTCTTAAGAGTACCCTTAGGTTATTTATTTATGTTTGAGTTGCTATAAGGATTATAAAATGATGGAACAAAGGATGACCGTCTTGTAACTGTTTCGGCAACTGGATGAGTTGCGTGCGCTNTTATTTATTTATGTTTGAGTTGCTATAAGGATTATAAAATGATGGAACAAAGGATGACCGTCTTGTAACTGTTTCGGCAACTGGATGAGTTGCGTGCGCTGAGTAACAGTATTCTGTTCTCAGACTATTGTAATTGATTTCACTCAAACGACTCACTTTGAATGGTTTATTTTCTGTTTCTATCTGGGCCTTCTGCATAATTGGTTAGTAAAGGAGGTTTTAATACGAACGAATAAATAATTAATTTACCTAGTTACTTCAAGTAAAACACATATATCAGGTTAAGTAGTATTTCATTTATTTTAACGAAATTAGTATAATTATTTATAAGCTAAGATTAATATTGCTTTAAATAAATATACAATTTGATATACCTAAAAGATGGTATTTAGCTTATAGAATTAAAACTTGGTAATATCGTATTTATAAGACAATATAATTAAACAATTCACGATATGTATTTACACTTACATATAAACGTATTGTATACCGCATTGTTAACTCACCAAAACGTTCCCGATTAAGAAAGATGAGGCCACTCGGTAAACAGGTTGATCAATGTAAGAGGCTTTCCGAACGTTGATATTTCCAAGAGACTTGATGTGACCGTTCTTCAGATAGATATCGTAAGTTCCTTCCTTAAATGGTTCACCAAATAAATACATTAAAAAAATTGTGATTCGTGCTTCTTACTGTTCGTAAATTGTATTCTTAATTAGAAACCCAATACATAGATAGATGTTAAATTAATGTGAACTTTTTCACAGATAACATAAATTATAGCGCAATAAGTTTGCATAGCAGCCATTAATAATTTTTATGTATATTTATTATTTTATATATAATACTATAATCATATTATATAAATAAATATTATAATGCTTATATACTCAATATATGAATTCAGTCAATTTTAACAGGGTCCTTTTTACTTGACAATCCCGTATATTGAGTACATTAAAAGAAAAAATTTATGAAATGTAATACTAGCTCATTTTTTAACGAACCATTTTGGGCATTTATGAGACTAGGCTCTGAATTTAGTCTTTCATCTAACAAGTGCAGCAACTTTTAGATAGGCCTACAAAAGGAAAAAAATAAGGTATTTGAGAACTATCAGTGTCCATACTATGTGTAAAGCTGCACTCATTAGAGGAAGACTAATTAGTCTAGAGCCTAGTCTCATTGCTGCGCAAAACGCTTTATTAAAAATTAGCTAATGTTACATTTTCATTCAATTTTTTATTTAATAAACTCAAAATATAGGGCTATCAAGTAAAAATAATACTGTTGAGACTGACTAAATAACTTTGGAATAAGCCATATTTTAAAATAGCGCATCGTTTTGTTAAAAACTGTATTTTAGAATTTAGCAGTACTTGGCGTTGCCCATGGTAACCACGAAATAGATTGTATGGTTACCATTGGCAAAGCATTTATTTTCTTCAAAAAGACAAAAACAAATTTCTTTATTTTATTTTTTCTAACTCAATTTTAAATGAATTTAAAAAAATCCGTTCTAAAGTTTAAAATTCAGGATTCTATGTGTACATGTTCGTGCAAAGATGCTACCAATTTTTAAATTTCAGACCTTTGTGAGCAGTAGATAGTTCGTTATGCTATGATGGACACACAAACTCTACATTCAGCTCGTGTGCCCATTCTTCTCACGAGGTATCTATAAAGTAGCTTTGTTATTTTTAGTATGCAAAATAAACCATAGGGACTAGTAAACAAATCATAAATTATGTTTTTAAATTTATTCTTAATTGGTTTGGATTGTAATATAAACCATACAATTTGGCTGACTAATACACAATATCAAAACAGAGAGATAATCTGATTTTTTATCCTTTTGAAGATTAAATTATAACTTCTCTATTAAATATAATTTGAACACTAAACTGTTAGTGCTATGAAAAAAAGAAAGAACAGTGTCACGTCATAAATAATTGTTAAATTGTTAAAGGGGTGTAGAGAGATTCAATTAAATTATTTTAGTAATTTTCACCACACCTTCCCTGTTTACTTTTTTTAATCCTTTTACTCATTTTACCCTTTTTGTTATTTTACAACCTTTTAAACTTTTTATTCTATTTATTTTAAATTATACTCTTTTTGTCCTTAAAAGATTTCCCCTTTATAACCATTTCTACCTCTTTACCCCTTTTAACCTCTTTAATCATTTTAACTTCTTACCGTTTTTACCTGATTAAACTTCTTAAATTTTTTTTATCCTTTCCACCTTGTTTAATCCTATACCGTTAAAATGTTACCCATTTTTAGCCGTTTTATGAATTTTGATCATTTTGTGGTACTTTCATTTTTTTAACTTTTTTTTTTTTATGCCCGTTTTAAACTTAATGTGAGGCTCTCCACTTAATTGTTTATTTCCAACATGTTTGATATCTATTGTAAGTTCAATTATCACCGGTAAGCTAATAATTGTAGGGTCAAGCATCTGAAATGTGAAATATTCCTTGTGCATCCGCACGTAAAACTATAACTGCTGATTCCACTGGGAGAGCATTGAATATATGAGAAGTGATGTTCAAACATCGCGTGGTTTTGGATCACGTGGATCTAGGCCCGTTGATTGGTGCTTTATGCCATCATTGTAATCTCCTAGTTGGCAGATTTTAGCTAGTGTGAATCATAGAGTAGAGCTCTTGACAGCTAGTTTAAGACAGTATGTGTAGACAGTTTGTTCGTAAAGTTGGTTCTAGACAGTTGTCAAGTGTGTATTAAGATGTGTCCGCTTAGCGACGGCGTGCCTCACGTGCCATGAGTGTAACTGTGATTAGACATTGGTTATACAGTGTTATACATTATTTAATATATTGGCTAGACAGTGGTTAGAGATTTTTGATCCCACTGATACAAATGTAAGTTATGGATCTCAAGTGATATGTTGATTGGGGATGAGTGAACGGCAGGACAGAAGGTGTCATGGGTTTGACAGCAATATATGAGAGCAGATTGCTTTGGGAAATAAATTAACACTAGAGTATGTGATTTATTGTGTTTTCTTGAGTCTCTTGATTAGACCTACAAAAAATTAATGATAGTCAGCAGTCACGAATATTTAAATGTGGAAGCGTAGTAGTGAGCCTTTACATATTTGTGTCAGATAGTGCGATAAGGTCGGTCAGACTTTATATCTTAGTGTCAGATGGGGATGATAATCTCGCCGAAACCGTTACATTAACACACTTTAAATTTTACAATGATTTACTTTTTGTCTTTTTTTCACCCTTTTTACTCTTCAAACAATTTTTTGTCAATTGGGCCCATTTGGTCCTTTTTGACATTTTGATATTTTTGAAAAATTTAAATTTTTTTTCATTAGTTCTTTATGTCCTTTTCACTAGATTTACTTTTACAATTTTCTTTTCATTTCTGGCCATTTTGGCCTTTTTGCTCCTTTTTCTACATTCATTACCATGCTTAGCACCGGAGAAATATTTTAGAGTGAAATGATAAAATGTTGAAAACATTATTAAAGTGTTCAAATGGATTAAAAGAAAAAACAGGATAAAACATTGTTAAGAAAGTTAAAAAGGTTGAGGAAAGAAACGTATTGATATATAAAAACTATTTACTAGTATTAAATCACAGCATTTAAAGTTTAATATATTGTAGTGAATTGAAAAATAGTTGGTTACGAATACCAAATTCTTTTTATTTTCTCTCCATTGCAACAAAATTTCCATAGTAACCAAACTACGTTATAATTTGTATTACATGTAGTGATAAATCTTTCTACATGCGTTAATATTTTTTATTTTTTTTCGCTTTTTTAATTATTTTAAATATAACTAATCAAAATTTCAGAGCTCTTGCTTTTAGATGCACATTGTCTTTCACAAGGGCTACCAATATTTAAATTTCATACGTCTCCTTGAGGTTAATATTGTGAAACACTCATGAAAGACATACACACAAACTCTTCATTTTATTTTAAAAACTCTCCAAATAATTTATTCTAGAAAATTACACTTGCTCAATCTGTTGAATCAATACAAATTTCTAGCTAAAAAAAGTATTTTTTAATAAAAACTTCAAATATTATTATTTTAATTTAAATTATCTTCAACCCTAACTTTAACTTGGCTATAAAGTATTCTGAAAATTTAAAAATAACACCTGAACACGGGAATCAAACCCAGAACCTTTGGCTTAGTACGCCAATGCTCTAACCACTGGGCTATCCAGGAATCATCCCGTGCCCAGGGTCATTCTTCAGTCATCTTTTAGGCAGTCTTTGAAGGACGTGCTGAAATCGTCGGATAAAAATTTGTGATTTTATTAAGATTATGAGATATCAGATAACGCAGCCACCTAAGACTCGGTAGTTGGCTTAATGCTGCCACTTGTACAATGATTATAATTGTAAGGGATTGCATATTTAAGAATCAAATTGCCAGAGCTATTATAATGCTTTTAGTGAGAATCTACTCCATCTAGATATCATATTCTGAAAATTGAACAAAGCATAAAGCATATATTAGCTTTGGCAATTTGATTCTTAAATATGCCATCCATTACAATTATAATAATTGTACAAGTGGCAGCATTAAGCCAACTACCAAATCGAAGGTGACAGTTTTATCTGATAGCTCATGATCTTAATAAATCACACATTTATACTCGACAATTTCCGCGCGTCCATCATACACTCTGCCTTAAAATATGAGAAAAGAATGACCTTGATCACGGGATGATTCCTTAATATCTCAGTGGTAGAGCATTGGCGTACTAAGCCAAAGATCCCGGGTTCAATTCCCGTTTACAGGTGTGATTTTTTAATTATTAGAATAAAATATCTAGATGAAGTAAATCCTCACTAAAAGCATAATTGATAGCTTTGGCTATTTGATTCTTGGGTATCAAGGAAAAAATTTTGAATTAATTTAAGTGGATGAACATTTAAATACAAATATAAATGGTACTTGGTATGATTATAAGCAACAAACCTCCACATCAACTGGTTGATAAACGTCTCCTAAAGTAGCGCTTCCATCGTATCCTTCAAGAAATGATTTGGTTGATACTAGAAGCTCTTTCATGTAACCGTCAGCTTCAAAGGTCCTGTATCAAGATGAATGTCCAATGAATGATATCTACTGATTTAAGATAGCTTTAACTATCTTGTTACTAAATAAAGTAATAATAGTTCATTGTTATTCATTCCTAAGAAGCAAAGAATGAACATATCGAGTATGTTAGTATTAGTTTTATCTTAAAAAATTGGCTTTGGACTTAACAATGGTGTACATTTTATAAAAAGTTCTTGAAATTATAATGATAATCACTATCAACATCATAATGAGCCGTTTCCAGCCACTGTCCAGGTCAGTTTGAAACATAAGATTTTTCAACGCATTCTACCACCTAACCACCTCTCTTACTACACAATAACCCAGTCTTCTCTTCTCTCCTCCAAATTCTATACATTCTCTTTAGCAACCTTTCTCTTGGTCTACCTCTTGCCCTCCCAACCACCAATTTAATATCCACTATCTCTTTTCGTATCTTCTCCTGCATTCTATTCACATGAACGTAACACCTTAGTCATACCTTCTCTATCCTTACCTGCACTGGCTCCTCCTTAATATTTCATTTCTCAACCTATCAATTCTTGTCATTCCTATTATTATTATACATGCTTGAATTTATATTTATCCTGAACCTTCACTTCCCACGATTCCTCTGAGTACGTCATTATTGTTAAATATTACTTCTTGTAGATCCCTTCTTTACACTTCCTCGTCACATTACAGATTACATTTATACTCCTCACACGTCTGCAAAAGATTATCTTTGTTTATTTCTCTTATTAATGATGATGTCGTATAAAGATGCTAATTATCTAAGTATAGAATTTAATACATTTGTTTGTGTGTGTCATATTTGACTGAGATGGACTTTGACGTCCATGTTAGGTCATCCTATGTGTAGACTATTATCCACTAAGTTGGCACGGAACGTTACTCAGGATACACCATAGGAGGTTGGCTACACGTCGTGCCAGCAATGAGATGGTGGGATGGGAGTTATTATGATGATGTGGAACCGGAGGGAATCTTAACCTAACTTGAGTCTTACTAACCAAACCCTGGCGACCATTGGGATTATACCCCTAAAGGCAAAAATACCAAAGGTACCAGCGAGGAATCGAACCCGGGACCCCCAAGCTCATATCTTGCTGCAATGACCACTACACCACGAGGATGGCTTATAAACTAATTATATTCAATTAGATGTCATGTAATAATGAAAGTAGGATATTATTATTATTATTATTATTATTCGCTTCGACTAATATAATGGGATTAGAACAACTCAATGAAGCTGATAACGACACTAACCTCCTTGACCTCGTTTTTGCTAATTATTATTATTATTATTATTATTAGCACCGCGTCTTACTACCCGTTCGGATTGTACGCACGTTTTCTTATAATTAATAAAAAAATGTATATACTATATCTCGAATAAACATGATATTTAATTTATTGATTTATATTGTAAAGTGTGTATTTTTTTACCAGCGTAACTAACGAGTGGACCAATAGTTACCCCAAGAGTATTGGTTTGGATTGAATAATAATTAAAATGGAGACATGTTATACATTAGATTAGAAATCCAAGGATAGAAATATTAAAATCACAGACGTAACATATAGTTCCTAACACTGGTAAGTTGATCTTAAACTCAATCTACAAAGTATTAAATAAAACTTTAAGCTTAAAATATTTCAAATTTTAAAATTCAATTCTAACTTTCAACATTAAAACTTGAGATATTCATTTTTAATGAATAATTTAAAACTATAATTATATTGTTATAGTAATACATATATTATATTTTAGTACATATATATTACTAACAAATATTTAATGAAAGTTTTTAGCTTTTAATGACTCTACTATATCTATCATACTATTTGTGTTATATATTTACATTGTTTTTGTATGATTGATGTTAGAAACCCAGAAAAATATTATTAACACGTCCCTGCAGCATGCAGTGACCGGCCTGACTCGTATGGACCTGTTCTTATGGATATAAAATTACTGGTTTATTAAATGTTCTATCCTCAGCGCAGAATACTTTGGTCGCAAACGTTCTAGCGGCTTGAGAGACGGTGTCAGAAAATTTAGAATGGATCCAGGCAAATATGCCTTGCCATTGAAATATGTTCATCACAATTTTGAACCAAAGTTTTAAGTCATACTTACGTGCTGCTGGAAATAAAAGTTTGTGTACTTGTGGTTCAGACCTTCAGTCAAAAATTCCTCTATAACTACACATGTAACAGGGTGTAAATACTATGAGGTGTTTGTGTTTTCCTGGGACATGTTGATGATTTTACCCAGTGGCTTCTATAATATTTTTGGGGGGAAGAAAGGATTTCCTCCACCAGGAGTCCCAGGATGCTTACATCAATCCACTCCTTTCGTATCCCCCTACTATCTCTTTGGATTCACACATAAATTACAAAGCACGGTTTACATAAATAAATATTAAAATATCTGGTAACTCTCATACTGTAATAGATGTTACCAATTACACACCAAGGAATATGTTTTGATTCTTCTACTTGTGGTGGATCATTGGTAATTCCGTTCAAACTAATCAGTAGAAATATTTTACAATATTGCTATCTAAAATCAATTTTATTTTGTGAACAAAATTATTGTCTAATGTGATATACATTTTGTTTACATTCCAATTATCAATTTAAAAAAATCAATAAGAAGTAAGATCATTCAAACCCCCCTTCCCCCCGCCCCTTCCATAAAGTACTTTCATCGATTGTAAATAATATAATTTAATATTCATAAATGAGTATTTAGTAAAAAAATATTTCTATATATGAATGAAATGACTTGGTAATATAATAATAAAACTAGTAAAGCATAGCATAGGATAGCATTTCTCATAATTGATAGTATCCTACTTTTAAATTAATATCGCTAGTAATCAAAATATTCAACGTGATTTGATGTAGCTTATAATAATATGTACGATGATTTCTTTTGATAAACTCAACACTTAAGTTTGGTTCTTATAATAAAAAATATATTTTAAATAAATAAACATTTATATATGTATAAATCATTTAAAATTGTATAAAAATTCTAAAAATATGTATAATGTATATTCCTATAAAGTTATATATACATAAGGGATATATGCATAGGTATACACATATTTAAAAAAATATTATATTTACCTTACTTTACCAGTTTCAGCTGCAGTTTATTTTACAATTTAATCCATACTATATTGCACATATTACTAGTGAAGCCAATACAGTGCCTTGAATTTACCTCTCTCTATAATGTTGATTTATATATGTATATACTATATTATATTTAAATGTATATAAATAAATATTTAAAATATGAATTTATTTGAATGTATATGTTTATTTATATACAAATACTATAGAATATTTGAATATATAATATTATGTAAACTATTATATATAATAGTATGTAATAAAAAATATAATACTTTTTGTAAATATATATGTATATATATAGAAAAAAGTTATATATCTATTATATATAAGGGTGATATTTGTTTTATATAATAAATATAAATATATGATATACATAAAATACTAGTTTTATATTAACAACATGTTTTTATAAAACATCAGAAATTTTTACTCTATTATAATATAAATTAAAAATAAAATATATTTTACATATTGTTATATAGTTTGTATTGATTAAGATATTTAAAGAATTTTTCCGCATTTATGAATTCAAATTTATATGTAAATATATTAATATTTTAGTAATAAAATTAGCTAAGATAATTTTAAAAATTTCAGTCATTTATAAATCTAAATTAATAGGTAAGTTAATGAATATTATTTCTATGAATGTTTTAATTGGGGAAGACAATACCACAATGCAACAGGTACTGCCACAATTTTTTTTATAAAGAGTGTTGAATTTAGACAGCTCGGTTATATTCTCAAGACCACGGTAAAAAACACTAATATTTTAGCGGTATATATTTGTAAAGTCCTAAGTGCATTTTTAAAAATGAACATACTAAGATATTATCGAAACAATTTTCAATTTCCGTAAGTAATTTTATTTTGATTATCTTCAACCATTATGACATAATCCAATCAAGCGTTTTGTATCTAAACAACCTATCAACTTTTGTGGAGAGAGAATAACTTTACATTCATTTGTAATAAAAGTTAGTAAAATAAATATTAATTGTAAACATTTATCCAATATAGAAAAGTGTATATATCTAAACGGCTAATCATCTCGTATCTTAGAAACTTTCTATAAATGATCAAAAGGGAACACATATAGATTTTCACAAACGTCCCGTCTGGACCAATCTTGAAGACTGCTGACGAAATGTATCTAAATATTATATATTTTGTTTTCGAAAGACTTTAAATATATTTCAATATTAAACATTAAAAACTATTTATGGGCCATTTACTTTTAATTAATCTAAATCTGAATTAAAAATATATTTGTATTAATATTCTTACATAAACTAATATCATTGGTCGCCATGGGGACGACACATTATATATGTATTTGAACCATTAGGTGAGTTTTAACGATTGACTTGGTTACGTGTTGGTATCAAAGGCTTACGACCAAGTGGTTCTGACCAAGGTAGAATATGAAAACAATTTTTAGTTTTAACCTTAAATATAAATGGCGGTTGAGTTAGAGTAGATTTAACAGAAGGTATCTTAAACTCCGTGTACTGAAAATTGACGGAAAATGAGCTATTTTATTTCATCCTTAATTAAATTGGTGCTTGTTTAGACCAGTCCTGATATTTACACAATATATCAAACTAAACAAATCTCCCCAAAAATAACCTTAAGAAATATGAATTACGTATAAAGTGCGTTAAATAGGCCATGATCATAAGGTAATACTCTCTTTAATCAAATAAATATTTTTAAATAAATACTTACTGTCAATGGTGATAGATGTCCATTTTAATTTACAAAAACTTAAAACCCATTGACTACGAAGTTATACTCGTTTGAATCTAGCATAAGAATTAATGCTATTTTGAAATTGGCTCACAATTTCTCGGTTCAATTGACGTAACCCCACTGTTTTGACTGGTCAAGGAAAGCGTTACCGAACCAAGCTCTGCTATCGTCTTGGTCATAAACATTCTGTTAACATCGATAACAGGTCAACAGGGAAAACACTTCTAGTGTCTAGTTTGTAAGAGGTTACATTCAATTGATTTGTCCATTGCATTTTATTGTTAAGTTATGTCTCATTTTACTGTCTGCAATTGTGACTATATACTAGTCTATGTTCCATTTTATAATTACACTGCTGCAATATAATGAAATATCAAATTTCATAGAAAGTCTGAGTATTTATTTAGTACACTAGTTCCTGGTAGTGTGTGTACTGTGTTTCCATCCAATTCTATAGATCCCATGACACCTCCGTAGGTCCTGAGAGAAGTGTCTACCGTATGTTCTTTAGTGTAAGTGCCCGCCTCGAGGAGCTCTTCGTAACGTAGATTGTTGTGGCTATACGCTAGTTGATCTACTTCCCTAATACAACCTTGTGTGTCAGTTGTGTACCTAATATTAGATCCGGTTTGTTCGTAATGGACGTCAAAAATAAGTCAGTGAGTTCCTTGCCTAATATTGACCAGTATTGATCAATCCTTTAATGATAAAAATACACCCACTGCAAGCTGAGTAGATAGGACAATTAGCAAGCATCCCACTTATTATAAATATGAATTCTTGTAAACACGCTTGTTAAGTGGTCCACCCCTGTTAGTATCATGGTTTATGGTAGGGTTGGTCACGCTTAAATGAATTATTTTTACCGAAAAGATTTACATTTATATTTGTAGTATGAAGTTCTCCCACGATACAAATTTTAAGAAACTTCACTGTGGGAAAGCCTTGAGCTCTTAAATATCACTCATCTGTAAACTATTTACCCTTAAACTAATATTTACCCCACTCAAAAGACTTTATAGTGCTATTTTAAAGGTTGAAAGCTCCATAAATACTCACAAATCTGAATCTTATTCCCGTTCATTCACAGTCGCAGCGCCACGGGCGTGGAATGCGCTTCCTCCCACAGTAAGGGACTCAACTGGGTTGGCTGCTTTCAAAACCACAGTCAAACGGAATCTTATTTCTAAGAGAATCTCATGCTTTTGTAAACATTTCAAATCAAACTGTTTATAAGTAAATGCTGGAGTAATTTTATGAGTCGATGGGTGTAAGACAAGGCAAACTAGCCTTAACTTTGCCAAAATGTTGCAAAATAAAGAAAATAAATAAATAAATAGATATCAATTTTAAACAAAATAATTAATGCCATACTATCTTCAGTGGCCGCATGATCTAAGACAGGGGTTGAAATTTTTTTTTTGTTCCCTGATCGATTTTTACATTTATCAATGGTTCTGCGATCACCCTAATTTTAATTCTTTTTTTCTATACATCTTATATTTATTCCTTTAATTTAATATTTCCCCCAATTATTATGTCTCCACCATTATGTAAAATTAATAAAATGTACATGCACTTTATCTTGAAAGATAGCACTCTTACCTTGATATATTACACTATGGCCCTATCTTATAAGCTATACCATAATGAAATAACGCATGGTAAGCCAGACTTTTCGTGACTATATAGTTTTACTAAGCAATCGAGTGAAAACTGTTGTGATATTGACCTAATGCTGACCCATGATCTAAGGTGTTACACCTACTATAGATTGCATCACCGATGACAGGAGAATTGGGGTTCGAACTCGGTCGTGTGTACTGACGGTGGCTTTACCCAAATGGTTTCCAGCTCTCTCTATCTTCCCACAAAGGCGGCTATAAACTTAATTTAATTCAATCTTGCTAGTCTCTTAACGATTAGTAATTAGTACATGTATTTATATTCCAAATGGGTAGTAAGACGTCATGATAGTAAGATTAAAAAAAATATTCACTCACTAAAATAGGTACCTTTAATTTTAAAGGATAATGTCAAAATTAAAATACATCCTTAAGTACTGTATTATATAATATATTGTACTGGGAGCTAAGAAGTTCAATGCCGCACATGCATAATAAACCCCCTATCCCTATCTTTAGCTAGTACTAACCAGTCCAACTAATTATACCTTATCAAACTATTTTGGATCCAGGCAAAGGCAGAAATAGACAAACATGCGTTTATATATACAGGTAAGATTCACTTTTTTGGTTTTGTTGCATATTTAATAAATTCTCTACATGTTCATACATAAGTTTCTGGATTTCTCCATACAATTGTTCACGTAGTCTAAGGCGTAAAATGCGTAATATATGCAAAAGGGTACAAAAATATGCCTACAGTTTATTGATTTTCTTTACCCTAAATAGCAGGGCCAAAGCCAGGACTTAAATTTATATATTTCCTGGTTTTAGAGTTTCCTGACATTCCCGTAGCCACAATGAATATAATCGTTGAAAACAAATACGTTTCAACTGTTGGCTTGACAAAAAGGCTGAAGTACATCTATTGAGTTTATCATGATTACATATGCAAAGTTAAAGATTTATATTTGTAGATCTTAAGTTAACCTTAAAATAAGTAAGGTAAGGCTCTTAGCTTCGGCCACACTAGACTAAAAGTTAGGTGGGGCTAAGCTAACATTAGATATATGACAAAGAAAGCAAGACATTAACAACAATTAAATAACAATATGAATGTTTTATTCAAGATTACAACAAAAACAATAAATTAAATGGCCTCAAAAATCCATCGGAAGTATGTTGAAAGTCATATCAATTGTAAAGCGCAGTTTCAATGTGCGAATGTTTGCTCAGATCAAACCATTTGATTAAGTCTAACTAGCTCAGTCTTGAAGAGACAACAAATCGACCAAACTACACTGTCAGTTTCACAACAGTGAATATTGACAAAACAACCATAAATGTTTGACTATTTAAACAAATTATTACTTTCAAAATATCTAGACAGATATTTATTCAAATACAAAAAAGAGCCTAATATGCATCTTGAAATTGTTACCAAAGTGTCTGCTTCACTACATTGAATACATACAGAGTTAAATATTAAGTTAAATATCACACAGATATTTATATGAACATGAGAGTTTGGTATTCCAGCATTAAGTCAAACTCCCGCGGGACCATTCAGTTTCGACACACGAAGGTCGTTAACCAGAACTCTACTTGTTAACAAACAAAAATATGATAAACATAAAGACTAGTTAAACCATAAGTTAGTCCAATTAAATAATTTGGAAAATTATTTAGTCTAAATCAAACAATCAGCTAAACTTTACGTTAATTAAAACAACTATTAAATATGAAAACATTATACAAAAAAAGAAGGAATTTACATTTACTTAGTGAACAAAACTGTCAATTTAAATTAAATACTGCTAACAAAAAAAGTTAATAAACGTGGCAATCTAATATTTTGCGTGACTTCACTGACACTAGCGCCCAAGTGGCTGCAAAACGAGTTAACTGTATCATAATTAAAAATTAGTTTTATTTTTAAAAAATTAGTAAATAATTTACGCTTATTTTGGTTTATTCCAAAAAATTACATCACATTAATTCAAAATTGAATTAGCCATAATTCAAGTCTATTAAATTAACTTTGATAAAAAAATAACACAATACATCATCATCCGGTAAATTGTCTAAGTCCAGGACAAGATTTCTCTAGACGGTGATGAATATAAAATTTTAAGACATGACTTCTCTTGAAGGCGTTGATAAATAATAGTCGCTGAGTTTAAGAACCGCAAGGTTTAAATAATGTTTCTAGTCGCTTAGGGTTGGAAGGGGGGGATGTTCACATTGAGTCGGTGGCTTCCAACGGTCGTTTTTGAAACATGCAGACGAGCACGTAGTCCTTGATCAGGCTAGGATTGGTGGGCTGTCTCCAACACAAGCTGTATTGGTGTTAGAGATCTGTTTGACTGGTGTTGGTGACTTACAGACACCACGCGATGTGTTAGTGGTTGGTTTCGTCTTGCACGCCAAACCCTAGGGTAGCTTCAGTTAGTTATTGTTCTCGGATAGTTCCGAAAGTATCGATTTAACTTGTCCGCTCGGAACCTCAGCTGTTGGTGCACGGCTGCTCGATCTACCCGCTCATCGATTCAGGACGTGAGGTGTGTAATCCAGTCTTGAAGGTTGTTCTAGCCAGAAGAAATACAAGTGGTAAGTACATGAACAATTTACGATTGTGGGAGAGTTTATTTTTGTTTAATATCGTTCTAAATATAGACTGAGTCTACATAGGAGTACAATAGAGAGGCTTACTACTGCAGGAAGTTTATTAATATTTAGGTTTCATATGGAGTGGGTAGTATAACTCTTGAGGAAAACCTTTGCGTGACCCTTAATATGGGGGGTAGTACAATGTAACATGTGACAAATGTTACATAGCGAAAAACATAAATTAATTTAAAAAATCGTGATACCCTCTTCCCATTTTATTGAGGAAATTATCAAAACCATAATAGCATCAACAGGTGATATAAAGCGCTCCTATGCTAACAAGCGCCTTGGTCAGGCTGACCCAGCAACGCTCCTGAACTCTACATACGTCACAGGGTGGTTGCCATGACAACCTGACTTCACCTTCTTTGACCAAGTAAAGTTTCTCGGGCTGAGCTCATGTGTGGTCTGCTGCTCGGCTATCTGTCGTTCAGTTGTATTGTGTGTATGTCTGTTTGTGTGTACAATCTTCGACTTCAAAACAAGTGAGTTGTTATACTTTTATGTATAATTATCTTTTATATATTTTACTTACTTTATCTATTTTATACTTTTTATAGTGTAATTTCTCAGCTAAATATAGGATGGTGTAAGGTTGATATTGTGTAAGCTGATGTCTACCTAATTTGACAATTTTTAAGAGAGCACCCTTCCTAGAAGTTTATTCACGAACCACCACTGTATATAAATTAATATTATTCAAGATTCCTTATCGTCAGTGCTATTCTCAATACCATATCTCTTACAAAGTCTCTAATTATTCTCAAAATATTTGCGCTGAGAGATTAAAGCCAGAGTTGTTTTGTCCAGACAGACACACATATTAAAGAGGTAGGCTAATATTTATTTAGGCACTTGTAAGATAACGCTAACGGTAATGTAAGAAAGCCGTTGATTGTAAGGAACAATTTATATTTTTGATTTTTGACATTTTTAACTTCTCAAAACCTTTTATCTTAATTTTAATAGCTTTGTTTATTGTAAGCGTATAACCCGAACGTATAGTAAGACGCGGTGCTAAATAAATAAAAAAAATGTTTACTATAGTTCTAGTGAAATCATTAATAGTATCAATGTTATTTTTGAATATTTTGGAAATGATTAGTTGTGTCAGGTCAGGTACATTAATATAGCTCATGGCGTTCTATCTCTTTCAGAGCCGGCTTTGAATTAGTAACCGGCTAATTGTGACTGAGGACAGTTGCGACCAACGGTTTAAAGTGACATTTGCGAATAAATTTTTTTCTTCTCTTCCACTAGCAGTGGAGGGGGTGGTGGCATCAATTTGTTTATTTTCAAATAATCCACTGATTCCTTTCACTATTTTTTCGAGGCTTGAAACCAGCAGGGTGATATGGGTTAGGCTAAGCTAGATTAAGCTATGTTAGGTTTAGGTAAGAGACACCAAGTCTCACCACCACATGTAATAAGATGTTCGGAGATGGAGATTGTCATCAGGGAGGTTGGCAAGAAAGCCACAAAATAAACCAGATATCCTTTAGTTCGGTAAACTCGGTCGCATTTGTGCAACTTGACATTTTTGAAACGACCTTCACCATTAAATAAACTCAAATTTCACCGGTTTTCTAGGTTCCAATTTTCCAAGATCGCTGCTTCCCTAGATATTTCGAAATAATACTCTCAGTAGGGATTATTTACGGTTTTCAGGGCGGAAGTGACGTCATAATGGTGGGATGGGTTGTTTTTGGAATAGGGCCTTATACATAGGTACG
>CABFWB010003601.1:0-12106 GCA_902151455.1 Timema bartmani
TCGTCAACAGACACTCGATTATTAAGGTTCTACACTGCACTGCAATTAAAATACAAGGAACTGCGACAAGATGGATTCGGATTGTATTTTTTAACTTTGCCACACTTTCCTTCTGAAATCCAGCCGTTGTATAACTTATGATATTAGGCCACAATAAATTTATGAGCTACAGTTTAGAAAAAATAAAATATATAATTGTTGTAAGACAAAATTAATCCCTATTTTCTTACTACAAAATTATTTGTGTTTTCAAGGTTTTTCAGAAGTTTCCAATTTTCTAAAAACAAAGATTAACGTACAGAAGAATGAAATTTCATTTTTTTATAAGATTAACAAGTGTGAAGGTTATATAAAGGTGTTTAGAAAAAAAGAGTTATTTCATCTTGGTGAGGTATTATTGGTAGGTGGGGATAATAAGTGTGTTTGAATTAATGTGCTTTGTTCTTTGCTAAAAAGTATATTTTTCAGCTAAATATTCTAAATTCACAAATGCCTCATCATTTTTATTAGTGTTTTTGTGAAACTACCTGTCATTTCCTTCTTTATTCCAGATATATCACCAAAAAAAATCTGTTTTTCCGGTTATGGGAAGGTTAGGTTTCAAATCTCGGCCATGTGAATGGAAGAGGATTTTAAACATAAATGTTTACCCACCCTCCCTCCACATTTATTTTAATTTTATTTTCCTCTTCCTTCCACATTTGTCTAATTAGAAGTGCATGACAAGGTTCTTCTTATGGTGAACTTATTACAGCTCCCGTATCAAACCTAGTAAGACATGATTACTTTGAAAGCACGCGCCAATTATTAAAATTAGTAATATGTTTGCAACTCGGAAAAATGGATGTACTCTAGCGTGATTTACTCTTTAAGGCCCTACTTAAGAATTTAAACAGGGTCTCTTATTCTTCACCTATATTTGACATTATATAACGTCTTAAATACAGGGGCAAGTCAGGAATGGATGGATAACTGTGACGGACATGAGAGCTTGTTCCACAGCGCGTCAATGGATCGTTATTTCGATCTCCACGTGTTTACACCACATCCCCTCGCCCCCTTAGCACACCAACCACTCCATATACTCCCCAGAATACTTAACTGAGTCCTCCTTCCTTCGTGGATAGTGTGTAACTTAGTTATAGTCCAATTTTCAAAAGAAGGGCCATGGTCAGGGACAGAAATACAGACAGACATGGGGACATACCTAATTGTAAAATTGGTATTTTTTTAAAGTTTGGATACACATAAAACTTAAAGATTCATAATAATCTCAAGGTCAAAACCGTCCACGATTACAATCATTTATCTTGAACTAAGAAAGTAAAAATGGATGAAAAAATATTTCTCTGATTATAATTTCCCTGTTACTTAGTGAACAAATTCGGCCTTCTGGTTCGAGCGTCATCATGTACCTAATTTCTTGGTAGTTGCAGAAAAGAGGGGAACACATTTAAAACAACTTTCATTTAATTTTACGTCAAGTCATGTGATCTGCAACCACCACTTTTGATAGATTTTATAAGTATCTATAAATTAATGTGAATAATACTTTAAAATGTTATTAATATTGACCACCAAATAAAAAAGTATGTATTTTTCTAAACGATAATGTTCTTGATATAAGGGCCCCTACAAGATCAGTCAGACTGTCAGTATTAATAAAGTAATAATTAATAATGACAGTCTGAATTATCGTGTAGGGGCAGTACTGATGGACGGACTTAAGAAAATACTGAAGTGATCAGAATTTTTCATCAGTCTTGCAAGTGGTGGGAGAGACTGACAGTAGTACTGACCGTGTGCGCGCGCTCGTCAGTATTTCCTTCAGTCTCAGTAGCAAACATAGACTGTACACACCTTTTTCTTATCATCCCTGTTGTTGTACACATGCAGGAGCTGAGACTGATAAAAATAATGATACGACGACTGACAGTGTATGGTCTCGTAAATATTGATGCATACTGTAAGTCTGATCGTGTAGGCGCCCTTTAAGGGTGAGCTGCGGGAGAAAGTACCAAGGCGTTGATCCTAGTCAACTCACATAGTCCCTCTGAGGGGTTTACAAGGGTCCGAATATCAAAAATGGAATCCAATTAAATATTTAAAAAGCAAGATCGGACTGGTTCCTAGAAGTAAGTAATTAAAATTCGCAATATTTGTTTACTATATTAGTCGAGGTCAAATTGAAGAATGTTGATTGGTCCAAATTAAACTGTGAGCTTCTATTAATTTTATTTTATTTCAAACGTAGTCCCTAATACAATCTAGCACTATTTAAAAAAAATAGTAAAAATGTGTTGTAGCTATGGACATAACTCAACTTAAGAGTGCTACTTTACTTCAGCACTGAGTGGAGCTGTAAGGCTGGCTACACGCAAAATTCAACATATGAGTCACGACAATTTGTTTCGAGGCAAAATGTCGCATCACGTTACATTTGGTATAAATACGTCTTCCACATTTTGTTTCGCAAAAAGTTTTAATTGTTGAATTTACCACCTTGTAAGTGACCCATCAAAGAGTTGAGTGCAGTGTTTAGTTGGTACTTTTTTTAAAAGTGAATTTGCGCAGTTGAGTGACTATGATGGCTAATGAGGAAGCAGACGTAGCCATTCTTTTATGGCAACTAACACAGCTTTTTGACGTGCAACCAGAAAAAAATTATATTGGGCTTACTCAATAAATAAAAAATATACGTTAAGAGCTTTGTAGTAGTCAATCTCAGTTTGTCAAAATAATTTAAATGATTACATGGCTGAAAATCCACATATTATTTGTGGCTTGGCGCATGCGCAGTTCAAAATGTATTTCATGTTTTGTCGCGAAACATAAATTATATGAGCACCGCCTTTATGTGGCAAGGTGCCTCGAGGTGCCTCACGATAATAACGCGAGCAGTGTGCGGCGCTTCAATGGATGTTATGGCAGTCAAAACGTCTGCAGCACGTTGCGACACGCTGCAACAAAATGTCTTGTCGCAAAACAAAATGTTGAATTTTTAGTGTGCGGCCAGCCTTGGGCGACGTGAAACCCCAGCCACAATTAGTAGTCAGCTTACAATGTGACATGAATTGATAAAAAAACAAATGTAAACAAAATATTATGGTCATTTTATGGTAAACAAACCAATGAGCAGGCTTATAGCTGAATTATAGAGAAAATTTACTCAAGTTCTTAGAATAACTCAAACATTCATTTAGGAGTCAAATGCCTATGCATTAACGCAATTATATATATTACTCATTGGTAAATTTGATAATCCTTAAAAATATATCATCTATATTTTCAATAACAACTAAATAAATGTATCGTTTGTCAATAGTTCTGTAACAAAGCAACATTAACAGGCTTTTCTTCCACTGTTAATATTTAACGAAGCAACCTTCCACGTGGTTTCCGTCAGGGAAACATTCTTGTGTATTGAGATCCAGTGCGGTAAATAAGCAATGAATGGTAGATTTAAATAAAAACTACCAAACGTTCTGTCTTTTATACAAACATACATGTAAATTAGACTAACCTGTTGAACTGGGCGGCTGGTTGTCCTCAGAGTCTGTATGTTGCTGATGTGCGTATTCTTGGTGGTTGCTCCCCCCTCCCACCTCTCCGACACCACCCCTAACCCCTCCCATGAGGCACCACCCCCCCTAACGTTCCTCGAACCCCTTGCATATCCCGCTGTAACAAGGGTGCACTTGACATCAAGTCCCACTGTCGAAGCTTTTCGCGATCTATCTCGAACGATTCTGGAGGCGGTGGTTGTGAAGGATGGTTGCTTTCTTCTAAAAAAGGACGTGTCACGTGTGATTCTTCTTGTGAAAAGTTCCTCTCGAGTATATGGTCATCTTTACCAAATATTTGTCGATCTATATTCTTAGGATAACCTTCAAAACATTCGTATTTACTTATTGTTTTCTCGTGCTCCCGAGTTAATCGCTCATAATGGATTCCATCATCTTCTTGTCCTCCATCATTGTTAGTGAAACGATTAGTTTGGGATTGTCCCATTTTCCCATGTTTTCTTACATCGATAAGATGTTCTCGTTGTCTAGTTTGATCAAATAAATGACAACGAAAAGGTCCTCTAGCCATACATTCATTCACATATGTGACGTCACGAGAAACCTTGACACGTGGTGCACCCGAAGAAAGCAGATCTACACTTTGACGCCCTGAATAAGCACTATGCACTAGAGTAGACGATGTTGCCACACTTATGTTGCTCAATTGACTGTTGCTGCGTCCTTTGAATCCATCTAAGTTATCCAAAGATCTTGTATGTCTCAAACTGACACGTCGTAAGCTCTCCCTCCAGAGGGTGTCCTCTTCCCAAATATCACCTCCTTCACAAGAGTCCATATATATAGACTCATCGTGTAGTGGTGGAGGAGGATTAGGCCTTATTATGTTCCGCTGAATTTCACTCGATGAATTATTCGTTGATTGTGTGCTATTAATACTTTGTAAACTATTTCTAGTACTCTGAGAGGTACTCACTGAGCCCGGAACGTTAGTTAATGAAATCGTTACACTAGAAAATTGAGGATTTCTTTCCATTGTAGCCGGATCAGGTAAGTTTCTAAAGCCTTGACCATTGTAGGGTTGTGTAAACCCGTCATCCAAAAGTCCCTCGAGCGATCGACTACGTCTATGCTGCTGATGAACATAACTAAACTCGGGCAAATCCCATCTTTCTGAATGGTCAAACGAATGAGACGGATGTGATTTGTCCCGTAGCCCCTCAGGATAAAGGTTGATTCTATTTGTGGACTGTAGAAAGTCTGGGGTGTGCAAAAGATGGGTTTTAGACGTGAGCACTGACATGTCTTTGCGCCGTTGTAACGTATCTGATTCATAGAGGTTCCTTTCATCTACCTGATCACGTTTATCTGTAGCACCAAGGAAATGAACAGTCGTTGCCCTCAGCTCTTCTGCAAGTCGTCGAGCTTCATCTTCAGAAGTTTCTACATGTTGTTGTTGGCTAGAAGTATATGAAGTGACAGGATTAATGGGATTCACTTTACGACCAATATCATTTCTTTTAATCACAATATTTTCTGATGAATGACCCCTCTGGTTGTTGAGGGGTTGAATTCTGGAAGAATTGTTAACACGATAAGATTGTCCTGAAAGAGAGGCCGTTGTGTGTGGATATCCCGCTAAACCACGTGTGCTATTCAAGCTCTTTTCTGATGTTGAGCTGGCAAAACCATCTTCTTCGGATTTTAAGAGATCAGAATAGTAATATGGTGCACCTGCCTGTTGTTGGTCATCATTTTCAGACACAAGACCTCTCTGAAATGTAGATTCTAACACTGATGTAGAATTACCTTCCACACTTGCTGCATTGGTGTCCACAGGTTTTTCATTTGTCCCATTTGAGCGAGGATACAACTCATCACCTGTAACTGGCTTATGCTCTACATCACCTACCTTACTAGCATGTTCTGGTGGTGGAGGTATAATGTGGAGATTCTCATAATGCACTTCTTCCTCCACCAACGGTCTTGCAGCTTGCTTGTAAGGTGAAGAATGTCTTCTTTTATTTATTTCTGAAAGGTATTCTATGTCTTCTCTTTGAGGATTTACAGGGTCACTGAATCGCCCCCTATATCTGGCAACATTTAATGCTCCATTCTCATGGTGAGATAACAGGAAAGGCAAATCATCAGAACATGGTAAGTTGTTTGAACTGGTCTGCTTGTAATCATTAGTTGGTAAAGTGTCTCTTTCAATCGGTCTATCACACCCATACTTCAAATCTTTCGAAATATGTATATCTCGTGTTTGTAACTCCTCCAGGTAATGATCAATATCCAAACTTAACCTATCATCTAAATCTATTGCAAAGCCAGATCTACTTCCAATAGAGTCTAGATCACTTCCACTGCGGCGATCTGGATAAGGCACATCAAGAAGAAAGTGGTAGTTCTCTAGACTTCCAATAACGTCATCTGATACGGCTCGTCGTTTTAGTGAACTATCTAAAGACATATTTCGTCGACTTGAATGGCGCAATTCGACAGAGTCACTACCAGAACTAGGAACTTCATTGGAACTATTATGTAGTTTTTTGTTTTCTAACAATTTATTTTGTATATCGAGTTTCTTATTTATTTCATCCCTGTCATCATTAACAATGGCATTGTTTGTTGTTCTAGTAGGAATTCCAAACTGCTTTTTGATTTCTAAAGAAGAGTCTTGCAGGTCAAGCGAGTTGTCTAATTCATCGAGTGGAGGAGGACTAGTTGGTATAGGAGGAGGTGAGACAAGATCACTATCTGAAGAATCATGATGTTCCGTTGTCACTCCACCAATAACCATCATTGCCCTTCCACTAATACTACTTGCACCCAAATAATATGAGGCTGGTCGGAAAGTATCTGATAAACTAAACCTTGGGTGCCTTGGAGCATCCAACGAGTCTAAATCTTTAGATGCCTCATCATCTGCATCAGAGCTGTCACGATCAGACTTCCCTGGCGGTTTATTTTGTAAAGATGCATTTGAAGAGTTTAATATGTCTGGTAAACTTACTCTTGGTGGAGTTGGAGGAGAAATATTTATCCCATCTTCTGTGCCAGAAATTAGTTTTTCAGAATGAACCTTTTTCATAAGACTCCCTGAAGTTTCATTTTTTTTTACTTTTTCTTCTAATTTGTTAGAGTCTATTTCACAAATTTTGAGTGATTCTGATAATGGGCTAACCTCCATGTAAACAGGTTCGTAATGAGAGGCTGAACGATATAACAGTTCATAATGAGAATGTCCAGTATTGCCATTAGCTAATGCTCCAATCTCACAATAATTTGGACAATCAGGTGTAGCATAGGTATTGTTTGTATCATTTGAGTTGAGTCTCCTTAAATCATATTTTGGCAAGAAGGATGAATTAGTATCAGGAGCAAGTAATGATCTTACGAAACCTTCCTCAGTCATTTCCACATAAGAACTTTCTTCACATTCGACCCCTATACCAAAAATATTTTCCATTATAATCGTTTGTGAAGCTGATGGGCTTTTAGGAATTCCAAAAGTGTCTGGAGGTACAAGTACATTCTTTTTCGGTGTCATAGGCACATAATGCTCTTCAATCACTGTCACTATATTATCTTTATCAATTTCTTTTTTATTATTATAGTTTTCTGCCTTGCTTTCGGAATCGCATTTCTGTAGAATAGGTGTACTACAAACGGAATCAGAATCCTCGTGGGTCACTAAAGATTCTGCCATGCTCAATCGTAGGTACCCTGGTGTCATAATAACCTCAAGGTCGTCACTTCCAGTCGCGTCTGTTGTGGCTGTGCTTGCCCTGGAAGATCTTCTTCTTCGTCTCCTCTCACCATAATAATCTGGATCTCTGTTTCTTCCCAAATCTCGACATGAACTGAAGAATCGTTCACGTTTACCAAGGACCGCAGCAACTTCCTCATCCTTATCATCATCCTCGTCTGTGTAAGACTGATATATATGAGATTCTGGGCGAGGGTTAGTGGTCAAGACGGGAGTAGCTCGTGACCTGTCGCCCTCAGCGTCACTTGAAGTGTCATACAAAAGTGTTTCTGTGTCGCTAAACACGAATCTCCTGCCGTGACCATCTTCACTACTTTTCTCGTTCTCTGCAGCTTGTTTCTCTTTCATCATTTTGGACTTTCGTTCAAAATCTGCCAAAAGATCTTTCACAGATTTAGAATTCTTTCCGGGTATTTTATAACAATTCATGAGGGTATTGAAATCTTTCGGTGCATATTCTGCATTATCTCTTGAAGAAACTAATTTGTTTGTAACTGTATTACTATGAACTATGGTTGGGGTGTCCCCGAAAATAAAATTACGTAGTTCACTTTTGTGAATGATTCCTGACGATGTGGAAACATCAACTTCAGCGTTTCCTCCATCCACGTTTTTCAAACTTGAGACATGAGCTTCATTAGGCTGGTAAATTGGTGGTGACATTTTTAATGGCTCCTGCATTTGAAAGGTTTCCTTAGTTATTTGTTGAGATGACTCCTCTTTATCGACTTCAAAAGCTTTTATCCGATTTTGTACAATATTTTTGGGAGGTGTTTCTGCCTTTCTACTAGAGCTTACAGCTTTTTTATCATCGACTATACTTTTCTTTGGGCAAATGTACTCATATGTAAATTCCTTAACCAACTGACTTTCATCAATTTTTGACTTCCATCTATCGTCTTTTCTGCCACCATCCCACTGAGCTGGATATACGAATTCTGTGTGTCTTCTGGAGTCATTTTTTTGAAACTTTAATAGACTTGCAACTGTTTCATCAGCAGGGAAAACCCTCCTAGCTTGTAAAGTATCATAACCACTATCAGAGTGCTTACCATTAGAACATCTATCATCTTGAAGACTTGGGTAACCAGTACTTTCACCTGAAGATTTCTGAGCCCAATTTCCAGTTCTTAAATAAGAATCTGGGTATTTATGATGACGGAGTGGCGATATAAATGACATATTTTTATCGCTTTCTTGGGATAAGGATTTCATACCAATGAGATCACTATTTTTATTAGATTTGGATGAAGACTGTACTGGCTCAGAATGCTCTAGTGAAATTTTTCTTTCGTGAAAATCATTTTTCTTAATTTTTTGCTTGTTTCTTGAATTCACAGTATAGCTACTTTTATTACCATAGTCAACATCAGGTGGTATCTCTTCAAACCTCACAGGAGTTGAAGAATTTTTAAGTTTCCTAATTTCTGATGTTTCAATTTTGTGGGATTCCCTTCTTGTTGTTTTTGGTGTCATGGTAACGTTCTCATAGCTGGTGGTGGAACGCGCAGAGGTGGCATTTTGAGGAGGGACAGTGGAGTGGTGTCGGCGACTAGGTTTGCCCTCGGCACTACTCTGGCGGGACCTTCCTGCCTGCGACGGTCGGCGGACACGTTTTCTCGCCTTGCGAATGTCTCCCAACTCTGACCGGGGGAGCCACACAACAAACAATTACTTTAGTGTCCGTTTTTTCAATAAAGGAATTAATGGATTTTAGTTTAATGTTAATTTTGATTTTTAATAGTTCAACAGCCAAACAAAAAATTAACCATTCCTAAAACAAAACGAAACTTTACCAAGACACTTGGAACACAATAATTATTAGATTGCTACATTCACCAAACTAAGTCAAATCTTTTATAACCCAAAAGGAAAAGAAGAAATTTACCATGTTAGTAAAAGTAATCTATTTATTTATAAAAAAAATCATGCACTCATTAATTAATATATGAATTACTTAATAAATAAACGATTATTTATGCTAACGTGATTAACATAGCTCCATTTCCCATGCCACCTTCATTTAGCCTGAGCGGGGAAGTAGGTTCGATTGTTAGATTTTAAAACACATAACCAAAGCAGGCAGGAAGGTATCACCCTAAGTGAGCTCCTTTTTATATTTAAAATATGCATTAAAAACTTAATAAATTATAAAATAAGTTAATACAGTTACCTTGTAAAGGGGTGAGCATCCAAAACATAAGATGAAAGCAGGCATTCCTTTAAACTTCTGGCTAGTAAAAAAATGTTGGCACATGCATGTATATTGATAAGGGGATAAAATCACTAAAAACACACCAGAAAAGCCAAACACCTTGAAATACCAGTCAAGTGTGGTTAAAACATCAATTAATTAATATTTAATAACCAAAATATCAATTTAAAAGCTGTGAGCTAGTTTGGTTAGTAATATTTTCTTCTTTCAAATTTCAATATATCGAACATTCAAGGACTCTTTACATTTTCCTCACCCTCACTCACACATTTCCTATTTACTATAATCTGTTGATTGCATAGTGTTTAATAGATTAGTTATAGCTGCTCAACTAGACTTATGTAACACACAACAACAAAATCGACAACATTTATAAACCAAATGCTGTAATTACATGTGCTGCTAGTTCAGTTTACCATGCACATGACTTGAAAGATAAATATATTTTGGCATATGCCATTCAAATCTACAATTCCTAGCAAAATTGATTTTCATGCATAAAAATTAGCAATTAAGTTTATTATAAATCCACTTTATTCCATTGTTATATAATTAATTGATATTACTAACAAATGTGTTTTGTCTTTAAAACAATTTTAGCATGGTAGTAGAAGTATAAGATTAATTAAAATGGTAGCTCAACTTAAAATTTCAGAAAAATAAATTAAGTTCAAGATATTGCCACACTTTATCATATTTTGAGAAATAATTAACAATTGAATAGTTAAACTACTATACCTAATTAATAATAATCAATCTCCCTTTAAAGCTTGTATCTATATTAGTGTATATGTTTCATTGACAAAATAGTGATGTCACCTTTTCACTGTGGTCTCATTATGATTCCCTCTTCTTATTAAATGTTTCTATGAAGATGAGATCAAGTTCAATACTGTTGATATAGTACTATGTTGCTTTAAGACATGGTTTCCAATACAGTATTTATCTAGTGTTTTGATATAAATATTATGTTACTATTTTTGGCTAGTTTAAGATGGTCAAAGTAATATTTAGAGGGTTTAAAGGCACCAACCCCGAGGGTTATTAATGACCACTACAAATAAGAGAGAACTTTAAAATGAAGTATACTGATTTGGTTTTTAATACGTATATTTAGTTTTCAAGCCGGTATATGTATGAAAACTTTCCCCCAAAATATATCTCAAAAACAACTCATTGCATAAAAAATGTTTTAAACAAAAGTTGTTTGTTTCTAAGGGAGAAATAAAGTGGTAAGGCTGGTATGACCTTGGGTGGCGTTGCTAAGATGACATTAAGATAATTTTGAGTTTATTAAATTAGACTCCCTATTTTTTATTACATACTCTTGTAGATCAAGTTGTGCAGTTTTTAAAATGGTGGTTTTAATCTTTTTAAAGTAAACACTATCTGGAGAAATGAGCCTCACAAGTTTCTGAGTCACCAGCACTTGGAGCGGCATTAGAATTTGGCCTATTCAAACATAGCTCGGGATGGTACAAGTGTTTGTGTGTAAAAACGTAAACAAAACATTGTTTTTAATATCAATGCCAGTTACAAATACATTAGTTGTCTCGTTTGCTTTCTACTGTTAACATCTAATCTTGAAAAATGGTTTAAAGTCTGGAAGAGAGAACATAATTGATTTTTCTATATGGAGCCGAGGGTCAATGTGCTCAAAGAATGGCAGCAAAATTCAACCAAAGACACCAAGATAAAAACGTATCACATAGCTATGTTTTGGATCTTGTTTCAAAATTTAAAGAAATTGGATCTGTCGCAAACAAAAAACGAATAGTGTGTCCTATATTGAGTGAATTAATTCAAGTGGAAATTTTGTACACTTATATAGCAAATCCCAAAAATTCAGTGCGGGAAGTGTCTAAAACTATTGGTGTATAAATTGGTTAGGTTCATAAGGCATTACAATTAAATAAATTTCATCCATAGGAAATGTAGGTACATCGAAAATTAAGCGAAGATGATCATGATAGTTGAGTATAATTTTGCGAAGAAATGATCGAATTATTGAATGCAAATCTATTGTTATTAGAATTTATCTACTTTTCTGATGAGTGTACTTTTTACTTAAGCGTTTTTGTAAATAAATACAAATGTCTTCATTGGAGTGATCAAAATCCTCTTATTTTTACTGAATGACACACACAATGGCAAAAATAAAGTGTGGGCAGGTATATTGGGTGATATGATTATTGATCCGCAAGGCCGTAGTCAAGGGGGGGTTTTGGGGGTTCAAACCCCCCCTGAAATTTTATAAACAAAGTATATATGGCTTTATTAATGGTTCAAACAATATAAAAATTAAGGTACAAATACAAATTAAGGGGCTGTGTTACCATAAAAAGCACTTCAGAGAGCTTCTAGAGGTGTTTAATATTTAGAATTTTTTCTAGCCTCCGGCAGTTAGGGGGCTATGTTGCCATATAAAAACACTTCAAATATATTCTAAAACTGTTTAGCATTTAGAATTTTTTCTAGCCTCCGGCAATTGGAGGATGTGCCCACCAAACCCCCCGTGAAATTATTGGCTGGCAACGGCCTTGTTGATCCGATATTTCTTGACGGACTTTTGACAGGGGGAAACTACTTGGAAAT
>CABFWB010003601.1:12127-28939 GCA_902151455.1 Timema bartmani
CCCCCCCCCCCCCCCCCCCCCCCCCCAATCCCCCACGCTCCCACACCATACATTACTCAGTCATCAATGGTTATGGCTAGAAAACAGATTTAATGGACAATAAATTGGCAGAAGAGAACCAATTGAGTGGCCAGCAAAGTCACCTGATTTAACGACCCTAGGTTTTTATGGGGACATTTAAAGTCCACTATTTATAGTACTAAACCAGCAAATATAGAAGAGTTAAGAAATAGAATAGCAATGGGATGTATAAGTATTACAAAAGCAACCCTACGAAATCTCAGACATGAATTCGAAAAGAGATTATAGCATTGTTTTCCTCAAAGTGGAGAGCATTTCAAAAACATACTTTAAACCTAAAATTAAAAAAGCGTTTATCTCAATAATTCTTTTACAAATACAGATAAACGCGAACAATCACACGTGTGTGAGCACACAGCACACAAATACTTGTACCTTCCCAAGCTATGTTTTAATGGGCCAAAATCCAATGCTTCGACCAGTGCCAGCGACTCAAAAACTTGTGCGGCTTATATCTCGGGATAGCTTTTACTTAAACAAGCTTAAAATCACTACTTTGAAAATGGTACATTGTGATCTACAAGAATATGTTATAAAAGATAGGGAGTCTCATTAAAAATAAATTAAAGTGACCTTAACGTGACCTTAGCAATGCCACCTAAGGTCATACCAGCCTTACTACCTTACTTTTCCCTAAGAACCAAACAACTTTTGTTTAAAATGTTTTTATCTTTAATGCCTTGTTCTTGAGATATTTTGGTGGAAAGTTTTCAAATGAACACCCGGTATATAAAATTTCTAATTCAGAAACAAATATTTTAGTTTTACAATTATTTTATTTTTTATTTTTATCTACAATACACGTTGATAAGTGTGAAAACAAGTTAAAAAAATCATATTTATAAACATCTAAGTACATGAGAACAAGTAGTTAAGTTATATTTTAGTGGGTAAATGAGTTCAAAATCACTAATTAATATTTAAAAGTCTATTATGTAGAACCTATAATATCATATATAAGATTCTTTTTTTTTCCTATTTTTTTTATTATACTCAAGAAATATCTAAATTTATTGTGTTTCAGATAGTATACAATAAAAGGAAATCAAATCATTATAGCTTCGATCCAAGATTGAGAATTTATAGTTTTAATTTAAAATTTTCATAGTTAAATACATTATCTAATGCATTTTGAAATAAAATGATAACACATTTAAGAATTAAAGTATTGCTTGTATAGTAAAGAAAGCCCACAAGGATATAATATTTAAAATAAATTAATTTAATTTAAATTAAACAGACTCGTGAAGACCTATATAGCATGTGCACAAATATGGTTGAGAGTTGTTGAGTAATGAATGACATCATTTTAAGAAGGATTCTCACAGAACAATAGAATGTATTAATATTTTACTATGGATCAAAATAAATATTAAAATATATTGTAAGCTACATTGTAAAACAAAGGTTTATGTAATTTGGATTTTAATTATCTATTTAAAACTATTTCATGCGTTAAGCAAAAAAAAAGTGATTTAGTTAAAGGTTATTAAAGTAATGTTGAAGTTGATCCCTTAGCAAAAACTTCACCACTAAATGCGAAATAAATAAGATTTAAAAGCCTTAGAAAAATTTGCATAAATAGAGTTTAGCTCTAATTTTTAAAAATGGTTAGTTTAACACAATTGCATTTTATTAATAAAATAAACACCTATTTACAATATAATGTAGTTTATATAATATAAGGAGCCAATAATTATTTTATATAACATAGGGAGCCAATAGCTATTTTGAATGTTAACAGTAAACTAGTTCTTATAATTTTGGTATGCAGGATTAATATTTATAAACAAAGAAACAAATTGACTTAGTATAACATATTTATGGCTAAAATTTAATTAGTAGGAAAATGAACTAATTAATTTGGATAAATGTTTTTATTTTCATTGTGTCTTATTACCTGTTATACGCATATATGATTATTACTTTAATGGAAAAGGGATGAGGAAGGAACCATTTTCAAGGTAATTTACCCACATTTGTGTGGAAGCAGAGTGGGTGATAATGACTCCTTTATTTTTAATTTAGGTTAACAAATTACAAAATATTAGATGAAAGGATAACTTAATCTGAACACTATCCCGTGAACCAACATGGCAGATTGGGAAAAAAAAAGAAGAGAAATTTGCACTCACCTTCATCATCGGAAGAGTAACTGTTGTATCTATTGATTGATGTAGAAGACCTTCTACCATCCTGACTACGGCTTCGACCAGATGATCGCCCATACACCGAAGTGTTGTCATCTTGCTGGACCCGGCGTCTGGAACCTCTTGATTCCTCCCTGCTGCTCCGAGATTCATCTCTCAGCCGAGCCTCTTGGTTGGCTAATTCACGGAGAACCTGCTGCTTGTAGTATTTCGACAGTTCATTCTGAGCAGTCCCCCTTGTGGAGGAACCTGAAGGTTTCCTGCTCAGTGGAGACTGAAGCATCCGCTGCTTCCATTCCAGGAGCCGCTTCATGGATTCTTCTCTCTGAAGATACACAATATTTTATGATTAGTTAAAACAATTTTGAGAGAAAATCATTCAACATTGGTTTTTTTTTACAAGTTTGCTTTCATAAAAATACATTTAATTGAAAAAAAATAAAAACATGTGAACTGTATAGATTGTTTTATTTTAATGAAATCCATATTAACCATTCAAAATTTTAAAATATAAATTTTTGCAGAGTGTTTCTTTAATAACACACTAGTAGCTGCTCCAGTGGCTGCATGGTCTAATAAACCAATGACAGGGAAATTAGGGTTTGAATCCTATTCAGGTGTAGTGAGGGTGGATTTAAATGGTCCATTTCTCCTCATATTCTCTTGAATTTCAATGCCATCATGATGTGAGGTTTGTTGACTTCAGTGAATGCCTTTAGACGTCAAATATCCCATGGACAGCAGCTTACATTTGACCTGACACATTTCCACTTTTACAGGTATGTAAATGAACAAACTTTTTCACGATAATAGACAGGAACGCGTCTGGGATGGGGGGTGGGGGTGCAAAGGGGGCTAATACCCTGGGCCTCCAAAAATTATTAAATTCAATTATTCAATTACAGTTATTATTCTAAATTTCGCATCAAATAGTGTACAGATAATTAACAGCAATAAGTATTCGCTTAGTGATAGGATTCCATTCCATATTCCTGAAAACCCTAACTTTATGTAATTTAAGATTTACATTATTCGAGTAATGTGCTGCAGTACAGTAGAATATACCACCTGTCGGTCCACAGAAAACTAACAGTGCAATGGTAGAGAGAGGAATTTACTTATGTAACTTAATTTGTTTGCATTTAATAAAGTACAATCATTTAATGGGTTGATCAATATTCAATAAAATATGAAAAATTATTAAGTATTTAACATACGTATTGATTACGTATCAACATATAGACATATTTTACGGCTACTAAAAGATTTGAATTGGCACTGAAAATTATTGCAAAAACGGATTTTTGGTTGAACTAAGTTTCATTATGAAATTAATCTACCTATTACTATAACAATAGATTACATAGTACAAGTGTTATTACATAATTGCTAATATGTTATCAACGTGTAATAGAACATACGAACTAAAGAGTAGAATACTTTAACATAATTTTTTAGGTGGTATGGTAACAAATCATATCTGAAAGACCTTTCATTTGAGTCTAAATGGGGTTTAAATTTGATATTTCCTTGGCATAACACAACTCAACTATGGGTGATTCTAGTTTTCCTCGAAAATTGACCTTCCAATTAAAATGTTTCTAATCCACGTTTTCAATAAATTCACACAAATTAGATGAACATGTTCTTAGATTTTTGATTGGATGTTCTGTTTTCATCAAAAGTATATTAGACTTTAAAAATATATCATAAACCAAAATTAAATTTAATCTTTTCTTAATAGAATGTGCACCCCTTGTAGAATCTAGCCTGTATTTTAACTGACTGATTTAGGGCTGCTAATTATTGGCAGAGTTTGAATAATGTATTATATCATAAATACATTATAAGGAATTGTTATGCACACACCTGTTGTATTTTCTTTTCTCCTTCCCTGTTATCTGATGTAGACCTTTTCCTCTGTTCCTCCTCTTGAGAATCCTCTTTTTCTTCATACTTCTGACGAGGAAGTCTTGCGCTAGCAGATCTCATAAACTGACCATCTGTTCGAGGGTCAGTGTACTCGCTCCATCGTCTCTGTTGTTGTTGCTGGTACTGCTGTCTGGATGGAGACCTCACCCCCGCCTCCATTGGCACCAGCTCTACCCTCTTAGGGTGCCTCATGACCACACCTGCACTTTCACTGTTCACACTACCACCTGAACTGACACCACCCATAGGAGCGACGGCTGGTTGAGAGACCATCCCGCCATCAATGGTGTTCACACCCAGAGGAGTAGTCAGCCGAACTGATGGTGTCGTGGCCCTTGACGATGAAGACTGATTCCTGTGGTGTGTCACGGGTGGTGTTTGGTGTAAGTACGTCGCAGACTGGCGCATCTTTTGAGCGTAGTGCTCCTCCGACCAGTAGTAACCATCGTTCCCAACGATATCGGCAGAAGGCATCACATCTAAACTCGATTTTGGCCGTTGTAGCTTTGTCCTACTGGCTTGAGGTTCAGCACAGTTGGACGTCCCCACGCTACCGTACACGGAGTGATCTTTATGCACCACGTGCCTGCTGTAGGGGAGCGGCGTAGTGTGGTAGCCCTGATACTGGTAGTAGCGCTTGGCATCGTAGTCAAGGAAATCTGCACTGTGAGGTCTAGGAGGGTGCCTGATAGTTTGCACCTGGTGTGGAGGAACTGCGGGGGGTTGCTGCTGAACACTTTGGTGATGATGGTGGTGATGTGTTGGCTGTTGATGTGTTGGCGTCGTCAAGTAGTAGCTCGGCTGTGCTGTAGAAGTCGTTAACGACGGGTCATGAGAAGGCGTGCCGGAAGCGTATCTATAGTCGGTGTAGTTATAGCCAACTATGGCGGGGGCCAGTGGCATGGGCTGAGCGATGTTCTGTAACGGCAAAGCATGTCTGCCTGGGTAGTTGGGCTTGTGATGTATGGAAAGAGGAGGTCCGGCCCCCTTAATATAGGCCACCTGCCCTGAGGGCCGCCTGTACACGTGGGTTACACTATCTCCACTCACGCTATCACAGTTGTACACATCTTCATAGTCCCCTCCCCTTACCACCTTCACCCCAGGGGTCGTCGAGTTGGAGCGGCCGTATGTGTCCGGGGTCCTCCGCTCCGCACTCGGGGCTACAGCCACCAAGTGGGGCCTCTGCGACGATTGGTAATGGTACCTCACCACGTCAACCCCACCTGGAACGTTCCTCACGGGCTGCTGGGGTTGGGCCAGCCTTGCAGAGTAACCTTCAGGCTCCAGGGTGCATTCATTCTCAGCCTTCTTGACGACACCAGTGTCAACGGCACTCAGGGTGACGTCGGGAGAAGATGCGGTGCCGTAGTCCTCGTACTCGCCGCCCATTCTTCGGGGTTTTGGAGGTGCGTTGGCGTACAAAGGTTGATGGTAGACCCCTTGAGGGCTTGGTCGGGGACCGGACCACCCATTGGACACGGCTGAGTCGTGGCTCGTGCTGAGCTGTGTGGACGCGGCGTCCTTACCTTCGTCCACGGCTGATTGTTTGTTGGCGCCGGGGCGGGAACGGTAACCGTGAAAGCCGGAGTCGCTATCGTCAGCGCTCTGGTTGAGCAAGGAGGATACAGAGGAGAAGCTGGGCCTGGCGGACTGACGCTCCTCCAAGCTGCAACAGCATCAGGGCACACATAAATCCGGTGGACAGTGACAAGTGGTTCAAGAAACATTGTAATATTGTGATCGCAAAAGTATATTTTTATGGTTAGAATATTCGAGAATAAACAAAATCTCCGTGACTTTGTACTTTAATAAGGAAAAGATTAGTACAACTTTTTGACCATAATTAGTCAAATATGTAGTTTATGGTATAGTTAAATTTATTTCATTCAGGTAAGAAAGTGATAATAAACTGTATGTCATAGGCAGTTTTATTTTAGGCTAAAAATCCATAATTTAAATTATATTAGTTCATACACAGAATGGCTTTCATACCTCTTTCGATACGGAATAATATGGTATTTCATTTAAATTAATAAATTTAAAACTGTTTCTTAAGATGTTAGTGGCCTAATTTAATTCACCAATATTCAAAAAACTATCAATACGGTAATATGATCGCCCTACAAAGAGAAAAATCTTATTACAATGAACTTAATTTTTCATTTTAAGTTCAAACTAATAGGTAAGTAATCGTTAGTCCAAACGCTATAAAAAGGAACACACATATATAGTGACCTTACTAGTTTCAAATATATTTATTTAGAAACTAAAAAAGTTAAATCACAAAGGTAAATAACCTTCTGACTGACCTGCCACCCTCTTGAAGAATGGATGCCAGACTGAGGGCGTTCATCCACTGCACCATGAGTTCCCGAGAGTCCGCCGAGAAGTAGTAGGTGCGCATGTTGGCATGCTCCGCCTTGAAGGAGAACTTGCGGTACACCCGGTCATCGGCAGCGGAACAGGGCGACACCTTGTAGGAGGGCAGCAAGATAGAGCCCAGCAGCTTCTCTTCCCCCTGACCTGTAACAACATGGCACTATTATTTGTAGGAATACAGCAGGATAGAGCCCAGCAGCTTCTCTTCCCCCTGACCTGTAACAACATGGCACTATTATTTGTAGGAATACAGCAGGATGGAGCCCAGAAGCTTCTCTTCTCCCTGACCTGTAACAACATGACACTATTATATATAGGAATACAGCAGGATGGAGCCCAGAAGCTTCTCTTCTCCCTGAACTGTAACAACATGGCACTATTATATATAGGCATACAGCAGGATGGAGCCCAGAAACTTCTCTTCTCCCTGAACTGTAACAACATGGCACTATTATATATAGGAATACAGCAGGATGGAGCCCAGAAGCTTCTTTTCTCCCTGAACTGTAACAACATGACACTATTATGTATAGGAATACAGCAGGATGGAGCCCAGAAGCTTCTCTTCTCAAACTGTAACAACATGGCACTATTATATATAGGAATACAGCAGGATGGAGCCCAGAAGCTTCTCTTCTCCCTGAACTGTAAAAACATGACACTATTATTTGTAGGAATACAGCAGGATGGAGCCCAGAAGCTTCTCTTTTCCCTGACCTGTAACAACATGGTGCTATTACTCTAAAATTTAAAACTATCTACATCGGTGTAAGCTTAGAATGATTGCATCAAGTCTTGACACTTGTTTGCGGGTGGCATAGAGGTTGGGGTTCAAACCCCATTTAGGTGTATTGAGTGTGATTGTTTCCAAATGGTTTTAAACCCTTATTTCAAACAAATGTGGAAACACTTACTCTAAATTATACCTTCCTCATTCCTACTCATTAAATTAATTAAATGTGGATAACCCAAACAGATAGTATATGACGTGGTGAATATATAATAGGCTTTCCAAGAACAATGCTAAGTCAATACATTTATTCTAATCCCTTCAGCCTTATTAATATAATATAAACGAAGGTAAATTCTTTAATGATAGCATGCAAGAGCGTTTTATATAAGTTAATACTAGAAAACGTGAGCAATAGAGTCCAAAAAATATAAGAGAGTCGAAATAAATAGCAATAACACACATTTGTAAGAGAGTTGAAAACTAGAGGCCAGATGGGTTTTCTGGTAGGTAGCTGTTCATGTCCCTGGGGAGCTAGCGTGAAACGAGGCGAAACCAATTCAGTTATAGTCGAATTGCTATTAGAAGGTCCTTCCCAAAAAAACATTTTTTTTAAATACTATTTTTTTTTTTAGTTAGCACCGCGTCTTACTACCCGTTCGGGTTATACGCTTAAGTACTAATTACACTAATGGATTAGGAATTGGGAAGGTTGGATTTAGAGGAAGTGAACCCGCATTTGCGTGGAGGGAGAGTGGAAAACCATTTAGGAAAAACCTCCCCCAGTTCACCCGACCGAGATTCGAACCTCGATCTCCCCGTCCTTGGTGGTCTGGCTCAACACGACTGGCGCGTTAGCCAACTACGCCACCGAGGCGGGTAAAAATACTATTCTACTTTTATATATCTACTAGGGATTTAGACATTTCTCCGACAGACGTTGTTTCAGGCGTAAAGTCTGTTTCCTGTTGTGTTTATCTATTTTTAGATTTTTTTAAAACACTGTTTGTATGGATCTAGGATTTAAATGTAAGTGCTAGCACGTTTCCTCTAAATTCTGCTTCTATCATCCATTGTCCATAAATAATAAACTAAGGATAACCTGGACGAGTGAATTTCGGAAGAAACAAAACAACTACTAAGGCTATAGCCGTTAAAAACTGTGGGGTGCATTAAGTCCAATTTTTATAGGAAAAGCCTTTTAGGAAATACACAGATATTTTATTGAGGCCAACAATGATAGCATATTCCAGACTATTAATATTATTTTAAGCTAAATAATGTATTGATAAATATCTATTAAAAGTGAGAGATTCAGATAATATAATTTTACGCATGAATACGTGAAGCTAGTAACTGAAAATGAAAATTAAACTGTATAGAGGAAATGCACCCGTTTTAGCGTGGAGAGAGTATGAAAACACCATACTAACAGCTTGCACGTGGTAAATAAAGGCTAGTGCACCCGCCCAAGATTTTAGCCTTAACTTCGCTATTAGATCCAATTTAGTCTATTGCGCCTTAGCCTAACGTTAAGCAAGTCTGTAAGTTGTCACCTTTGTAGTAGAAGAGGCAGTACTCTGATAGGACGAACCAGCGTTTCTTCCAGAGCATCAGCCCCTCGCTGCCCTGCTTGTGCAACCAGCCCTGCAGAGCCACTGGAGCGGAGGCGGGCCTCTTCACCACGGGAGAGCGGAGCTGAGTGGTGCCGCCCCCACCGCTCTTGCGCCGCCCCACAACGTTGTGCTGAGACGCCGGGCCGGGGAGCAGCGTCTATTGGAGGGAAAAAAAGAGACGCGTTTCACTCACTCACCAGTTTGAGAAATAATTATACCTAGATGCGGGCGGGAATCAAACCCCAGGATCTCTGATTCGGATAGCACTCTATCCCTGAACTTTATTAGAAGTGCCATAATAATAACCTCTAGGACAGGGCATGAAATTTCAAGTCTGAAGACACTAGCCAGACTAAAATTTTTGGTAGCCACTATTTTATAATTCATGATTATGAAAAATATGGACAGTTTTTAAAATGTATGTACTTTATCTCTTTGTTTTTTTGTAGCACTGCCTTAATGCACTTAAGTATCACTTGTCAATCGCAACTTTTGGGTCAAAATCTTGTTTAGGGAGGGTCCATTTACAGAAATTCTGAGCAAATCATTCAGTGTCTCAGTCTTGAGAGAGTTCCCCTAAGCCGTCTTGAGTCTTTTAAGGCAGCTGAATCCCCTCTCACACTAAGCTGTGCTCACTGGTTGAACAGCACGAAATGTGAGAACCTGGAGCACATTGTGGAATCTTGTTGAACACTTTTCACTATGAATCTTCTCCAGCGTCTGATTCAATGTTAGTGAAGAACACAAAAGTTTGTATTCTGCCTGCTCTTCTGACAGAAGATCCACTTTTTTTACTAAACAGGCTTGGATTCAAGTATGAGGAGCTTCTTTATTTTTTTCTACATCAAATCGAAGAGTTTTTTCTTTGGGTGGCCAACCCAAGGTGTCGAAAACAGATATGTACTCACGTCTGTTGATATAGATTGCAATCTTAGTTTGAAAGCACGCACTTTCCAAGGTTTGAGACACGAGAATCTGAGCCTATATAGTTTAGGCGTGTTTGAAACACATTTTTAAAAACAAAATTTTAGTCGCCAGACTCAAATGTTTGGTCAACAATGACAACCTGGCGACCGGAAATTTCGCGCCTTGCTCTAGGAGCATAAACAAAATATATAAACTAATATATCTTGATACACACTGTCGAAATTAATAACTTTATGTATGAATACATAAAAAAGATATTGTAAATTTTAGAACTCTCGGAAAACATGATATATATGGTGGTTTGAACTAGCCAGTAATGTTATACTGCAAGGATGGTTTATTTAGTAGTTGTTTAAGGCGTGAGTCTGTATGGGTGCGTTTGTCTTTCTTTGTCCACCAAAGAGCATACAAATCAAATTAATTTTCAAAGATCTGAATTAAAAGTAGTTACGGAGAACTAATAATGAAATTTGGAAAATGTCCCTTATATAAAGTACCCTCATAGTAATTCTTATGAGAAAATGAGAATCACTATTTTGTTTATTATGATAAACAATATCTAGATATAAAATTTAATCAAAATTGTTAGAACGAATTTCGAGAAAATCGATATTTTCTCTTCTTTCCCTTCAGTAAACTACCCTTAATTTTAAGGTTAGATGTCTAATTCCAAAAATTCCTTGGCGAGACCTTATGGAAATCCTAGATACCAAGTTTTAGCCTAATCAGTAAAATAGTTTAGGCCCTAATCCAAGTTATAGACAGAAGGCGTTGCAAAAACGACTTTTTTTTTGTTTCGTGGGGGGGGGTGTCATGAAAAAGTCGACATTTATCACAATCTTGAGTTAGATTTTTCTTTACGAACATAATACTTTCTCTCCGAGGAGTCGAGAGAAAGTAAAAATATACAGTCTACAAATACCGTTATGAAAGAAACGTCATATACATAGAGCAGGTATGCCTAAGGGCCGTTGATTCGGACCTCACACAATCCCCCATTCGACCTGAATAATTGCTGGTTATTCGTGTACTGGCAGATTGGTTGATTCCCGACACTAAATTAAAAATACAGCTTTTAAGTGTTCAAGTGGGCTCTAAATTATTCAAGTGGGCCATAATGGAATTTAATTGATGATGACTGTCCAGTTAGCAGTCCAATTTTGATTAGAAGAGCCCTAGCTGATGACTAGAAAAGTGACTAGATCTACTTTTATGTATTCATACCTCAAGTCATGTTATCTGAAGTTGTCGTCTTTGATAGATAGAAACAATAGCTACCTATAAAATAGTACTAATAATCAGGGGCCCACCCACGGGGGGTGCTTTGGGGGACCAAGCCCCCCCTCCCCAGCTGATGGTCCTCCCCCGGAAAATTAAGAATACTACAAAAATATGACTAACATTATCTTCTGTCAGTCAATTATATTTTGTTTAATTATATTTAATATAAAACAAATAATCTTGTGCATTAATTAGGGCTTTTCAAAGGAATACTTTTTTTAATTGATTTTTAACTTTACTGTAAATATCCTTTTAAATGAAAACTGGACCTGTGGTACCGTAATATTTTCTAGAAATGGTTAAAGACTTTACTCTTTGTACATCAAGTTATGAAGTGGGTACAGTAACTTAAATTATTATTTTATGGCAATTATGTAAACCCTATTGTATCAGGAAGAGGGGAAGGGGCAGTTGATATCATATGCCCCCACCCCCACCAACTGCAAATCCAGGGTGTGAAGAAGAATATGTAAGTAAACACAGACCAGTGGCATACACAGTGGCAAAAGATAGGGCGAGTATCCGATTGTGGTACAAATTAGCTTAAATATAACCACTTGCATTCTTTTAAAACCAAAATTTTTCCCCCGGACCGCCACTTTTTAGGTGGCATCGCTGATTCTCTATCTTTCTTATCCCTCTTACTTCGGATCTAATTTACAAATATTACATTAATTGAAATATATATACTGATGCAATCATGAAAATTATGTAAAAAACACCTCCCCCTTCCCCCCAATTCAAAATTAAGGTGGTGATGTAGGGGACGCGAGAAAAGGTAAATGTTTTCAAAGTTTTTGTTTCAAAACTTCTGAGGTAAAAATAAATTAAATATTGCTTCTATACAAACATCGAGTTTAATTTTCTTCACATGGTGATATACACAGTTCTTGAATATCTGTCAAGGGTGTCCGGGAATTTCATGACAACTTTTTTCCTTCGTTTAAAAGGTTTGTTAGTTAATGCCATTAGGGGTGTTCAAGTATTACGTAGGCACCTTAGGAAGGGAAGGTGGTTCAAGCTTTGCTTATTTTTTATGACAAGTGGGTGGGGGGGTTTCAGAGCAATGCAAAAAGAGCAGGGCTAAATTGAGAGAGGGCGCATCGCAAGCCGTGAGGTTCGGGACAAAGCTTGAATGATCTAGCCCCCCCAAATATAAACATAATAATCGAAAGTGTTGAGACATGGATTCAAGGACCTTGGTCATCGGAATAAATAAAGGTTGGAGTGTTTTTTTTATAAATATTGTATTAATGCATTCACTAATAACATTTTTCTATAACTTCAATTAAAAGTAAATTAATGTTTTAAACTTTTATAATGTTATAACTTGTTTTAATTTTACCTGTTCAATAAATTTAAATTCAATGTATACCAGTGTTAGTTGTGAACTATTTCGCAATATTAATTTACATCTCTATGTTAATAAATACCAGCAGTTTATGAAATGCATGAATTTTCAATTTTTTTTTATCGTCGCGTTTTACTACCTGTTCAAGTTATAAGCAAAATTGCATGAAAAAAGAAGGGTTATTCCTGTGAACAAATAAAAAAAGTCATCAAATCTTAGGTAAGCAAGGGGGCGGGGGGCGGGCATTTGCTTATTTTTGCTTACAAAGGGGGGGAGGGTCTAATAAAAATACAAGTCTGTGTCTTCCAAATCCTTTTTACACAACGAAAGGTAACGTTGGGATGAATAAAATTATGTATTTATTGGGCGCCACTCCTAGGATCTAGGAGAAAATAATAATAATAAAAAAATACCTTTAGCTCAGCAAACTTAGACAGAGGCACGAGTGTGCTCGGAACGTTTTCTGGATATTACAAGGTTAATGATAATGACACTACCTTACCTACAACAATGGTGTGCCGTAAGTCTCTACAAAAGTTGAAAGAATACTTAAAATAAAACATGAATAATTTAAATAAAATTGATAATTAAAACAAAATGTACTAATTTAGATTACAATAAAAAAATACCATTATTGAAACTTTTGTGGGTTATTATTATTATTATTATTGTTTCCCTTTTACCACATCCCAATTCTACCTATGGAATTCCGAATAAATATAATGCTAATCTGACAAAATAAAAAAATAAAATATATGGTATTACATGAATTCTTAAACAAAATTAATCAATTAAAATAACAATCTCCGAACATAGTTAAGTTTAGGAGTTTTAGAATATATAATACTAGAGTGAAAGAAAAAAATATATATAGGCTAAGCTTATATAGTATATATAGTTTTGAGTAAGACAAAAAAAAAGTATTGTTGATAAAAGAAAAAAAGAAATCAATAGAATTAATATTTTTACTTAAAATAAAATATTAATTAATTTTCTGGAATAGATAAAGAGTCTGAATATATTTAGTCTTTTCTGAAAGTTTTTGCATAAATCCTGGTTGCTTGATAAAAAGAGAGAAACAAATATATTTAAAATTGAAGATTTGACTGGATCTCACCAATGAATTCGTCCATGTTGAAACAGCACGAATTTCTGAGATTTGTTTCCTTTTATTAATTCTAGCTCGTCCACAATTTGAATGAACCGTATCTAGTTCGTCCCCAGACACTTAACTTTCCATTTGTGTACTTGCACTTTACTAAAGCCACTGTTCCACTTTAAAATTAAATTTAGTTAAGAGCCACACAAATTTTGCTCCATGTTAGAAAGAAAGAAACCGAGGAAGCAACCACTAATATTCTTCAGAAAGTGTTCCATGAATCAAATTTAAAAACGTTCTATTTTCTTCCAAGTCCAAAGAGAAAACTAATACATTAAAACAAAAGATAAAATGTTGGCTATGGACTAGAGATGAATATAAAATTAAATGCAAATTTAATATAAAGATTGAAATATATGTCAATGAATATGAACAATGTTTTTTCTTAAAAGAACTAAAATGTTTATTTCTATCTGTCAAAATTGAAATACAAGTCTTTTTTTTCTTTTCTTCTTTTACAATCGCGAGACCCGCCATTCACTTGTTTTACCAAATCCGCGCAGTGCGCATGCCTTGAAATAAATCATGGCCGACATTGAAAATAAATACAAGAGTCAACAAACTTCTTAGAAAGATAATTAATATGTTTAATAAAAGGTAAGTGTTCTTCCTTGGGTCAGGATTCCTTATTTAAATTATTTAAAACAGTGTTAGACGTTCCTCCTTCTGTCCTTTTATTTTTTTTAATGGATGTAAATAGTATTATTTGTCACGCCGGCAACACAGCGCGATAAGCTGCAGCCGAACTTTGAAGTTCATCATTTCGAACGAAAATAAATTGGAAACCATTTACAAAAATTAAAAGAATATAAGGAAATACATGGTAGGGTGGCAAATACCGTTACAAGGGGTTAAAAATGTGCAAACGTAATACTTGAACGTCCCCTTGTGCTCATAACAGATATTCAAGATATGAGCTGCAAAAAATACTTATCTTTTCTCGCGTTCCCTCCACTTTCATCTTAATCTGATTGTTGCATAATGAACAGTAAGGAAGTTGTACTTTTCTAGAGCAATACGTGACTAACGTTAGCTTATCTCACGACCGATTAACCGAGATATTAGATTCAACATTACGCTCAAACCACTAATCGAATCCTAGACATGAGGTTTTCTCCATTTGCGTCACTTAATTAACAACAGCGTAGTTGGGATCAGTAACAGTTTTTGTTTTTAAATTTAAATTTATAAGTATATAAATATATTGGATTTTTTTAAAAATAAGGTAAAATACTTTCACTGCTCTTAATTTCCCTTTTTTCTGATGAAAACTCCAATCTACACGCTATAGTTAATAGGGAGGTTAGATGGTCATGTCCCCGAGGCACAGAATTTCAACAGTTTTAGTTCTGGTCAAACTATAAGTTTATTTCATTATAGAGAAAAACTAAATGTATGATAAAAAAATGTATTGGATTATTTACAAACCATTGCACAATCCCATTAATCATTTAAACAATTTAGACATAGAACCAATATGTGGTTCTGATCTTGGTCAGTTAACGTTGTATAATTAGGAAAAATTGAACTCGAATAAAGACTTGTCATTCTTATAGCTATATTTTTAAATAGTACATATGCATAGTTCAATTTTAGTAGAAATGGCCTTTTAGAAAAGACAATTATTTTATAATATTTTACTATATAGTTAGTGTTGTTTAATATTTATTGATACTATCTCTATACAGTGACAGCTGCAGGTTACATGACTGAACGTGTGACTATGTGAAAGTAGTTCCAAAGAAGAGGGTATAGCATGATAAAGGATGTATAGGAAGGAAGAAGACCTGAAGGTAAACAACCACTGGGCAAACCAAGAAATAGATGGAGAGATAATATAAGGAAGGACCTGAATAGCTTAAGTGTGGAAAAGGCAAGGACGAGTAACAGGCAGGGGTGGAGCTAAGGACAGGCTACGGTTTGAATGGCTGTGGGAGTAAGAAAGTTATAGTAACTTTTTTAGCTGTAAGATAAGGTTATTCCTATGAAATATGGGCTGAAAGTACACAGGACAAATTTGTGTAGCTGCTTTGGAGCATATAGAAGCGCACAAGGTAGGTGCATCAAAAGCACGTCATTGTTTGTAGTCTACAAGTCCCCTATGGCAACACCGCTTGTTTCTTATTTCGAACTCATTTCCTCAACACCTGTGAGCTATGCACGTAGTGGTTGGTGACAGTGACTAATAAAGTAAAGAAATGTATTTTTTTGACACTACAACTATAATGAGTTTCATGAATTAGCCAGTTATCAACCTAACCTAACCATTATTGTAAAGAAAGGGGGGTTGCTTACAATACATGTTTGTCATGTTGTCACGCTATGCAGTTGTTTTTTATCTTTGCACCTTAATACATCCATATCTTCTTGCGCTTTTGATATGAGGATTCTCCCTCTTGTGTGCTTTTGATGTTCTATGGAAATACAGACTGTATCATATAATCTAGCCATACGTTAAAATATGTTGAAAATAATATTTGATTACAGTTTCATTCACAGGTTCATTGTTACGGTGCTAAACATAGATTATTATTATTATTATTATTATTATCATCATCACCGCGTCTTACTACCCGTTCGGGTTATACGCACTTACACTAATGTGTAATGGTAAAGTGATTGTGAGATGAAATGGAGGAGCTACAGTTTAACGAGGAATCCGAACCACGGTGGAGGCCTGGCATTCCTCACATTCACAAGTTGTGATTAATACACGTCTTGTCAGAGGTGAAGGAAGGGTTTGGCAATCAGATAAATCTGTGCCGGGACCGAGGATTGAACCCCGGACCACCAGCACAGAAGTCTGACACCTTACCCCTAGACCACTAAACATAGAAAACGAATGAATGTGAACAAATAGTAAAATCCCCTCATATTTTTATGGATGATATTGTTTCTATATTTACCCATATTTCCATTATTTAAAAGATATTATAAGTGAGTGAAGGGTTTTAAGGGGTGATACCAACTAATAAGCCATGGCCAACCCTCGCTGTCCCTCTTAATTGTAGAACGGTGTACTCCACAAGATCGATCCCACAGAGTAATGACGTAACTAAACCTCTATGACGTCAGAGGCGAACTATTTCGTTATTTAGAGCCCCGGAGGCAGGATCTGGGGTTGCGGGAGAGGAGAGACTGGCAGTAAAAAAAAAAACATGCAACGCGGCAAATATTTTATTCGAGCACGAAAAGGTTTTTTT
>CABFWB010003601.1:47401-75776 GCA_902151455.1 Timema bartmani
GCTACAAAATGAAAAGGTAACAAGGTAAAACGGTAACGGTAATAGGTAACACGGTAACACTCACAAACTCACAATCATTCCATCAATCATAATTGTCATCCCACATGTCTCACCATCATTTCATGAGGATAAGGGTTAGCGAATGCTGCCTGTAACTCACAAAACAATACAGCCCTTTCTCAGGTGACCTAGCTTGGCGCTTCTGTCAAGGTGGATATCTTGGGTCGGGCTACATATCATCCATACTGTGTATTTACACAAACAAGTTAAAGGTACCAACTCATGTAACTTTAAGATCACGCAACGAGGATAAGGGTCTGCGACAGCAACCTGTAACTCGCATAACAAATCAGCCAGGACTACCCATACTTGTCATTGACTCTAATGGCGGGTGGGGTAGTTTGGGCAACAGGGGAAACCCGTAATGGTGGTGGTGAGTGGTCAAGTTCTTTCCCTTGGGCGGGGGAGTCGAGTATGCCCATATGTACTAATCGTACATCCTTTCCGTGGAGGCTTTTTCTATGTCCCCATTAGGTGAGATGATGGTGTGGAACCAGTGGAAACACTTAAACATAACTTAAGCCTAATTAACCAAATCCTTGTGACCTTTGGAGTAGTACACCTTTCAGGGAAAATACCCAAGGTACCAGCCGGGATTTGAACCCTGGGCCCCAAGGATCGTAGCCAGGTGCATTGGCCATTACATCATGGGGCCGGTAATCACAAGAATAAATTCATAACTTTACAAAATCGAAGCTTACAAGGGTAAATTCATCGTTTTACAAAAATAAAGCATGACAAAGATCAAACATCGTGTTAAAAAAATAGTTGCATGACAGGATGAATTCATCGTGTTTTGAAATTTGTTCTTGGCCAGATATACGTAAGGAGAGTAAGTTATGTGGGGAGAATTAGCTTATTTCAGTCAGTCATGATTGTATCCGGTTCTCTCGGGTTTTAGACAGGTCTACTATTTGTGAAGCCAAACCTATCACAAGCAGTATCTTAAAACAAACTCACGAACAAATATAATTTATAATAATAAAAAAGGAGATCCTTAATACAATACCCAAGAAACGAGATTTGGGTGCAAACGTTCAGCTTAAATCGTCGATAAAGATAAACCAAACTCCACCATAAACATTTCCTTATAAAAAGTAAAGCTTACTAGTTACGTTCTTCATTCGGTGAGCATAAAGCCTATCCAAAAAGTTATCTCCCCCCTTCTCCCCCTGCATCCAACGATAACGAGATATTGATTCCCCAAAAGTTCAGCGCATGAAGAGAATACACATACACTCGCATCACAGGAATAGCAATATTTTGGCAATCATCCAAAAAGTTTCTCTGCAAGAGATATCAATGAGTGGAGCAATGAAATGATAACATCCTCCCTTTAGCCCATTTCTATTTTTAAGAGAACATCCGCAGAGAGAAACGTAAATAGCATTTCATTGTTTTAATTAATATTGCAACGGTTTAGTTTTTTTAGACTAATAAATGACGTGGGTCATAGGTCAGGAAGGAATGAGCCACCGGAAGATATTATAATGAGTCAGTTCGCGTTGGACTGCCCATAGCCGTAACTACTCGTAATTTAAACTCCAATTCTGAACGATTGTTTTTATTGTATTTAAATGACAAGTTCCAGTGAGTAGTTCTGAGGATTATCAGAATCATTGTTTGTAAAGCTCAACGATGATATAACATGTAGAGCTCTCCTGTTTGCTGATTTATAGTGTCGTTTGAAAACAATTTCTTCCTTCAGAAAAATTTTTTGCATGTACTGGCTAAAAAGAAAAAAAATATTTCACCTGTGGTTAGGGTTTTAATAGTTTAAAGATGGATAAATCAAATTATATGGTTGGCGCAGCTCAATAACTAATAATTTTTGTGAAAATGAGCTTCAACGATTTTTCAAGTAAGGAGGAACTTATGAAAATCACAATATTGACTGGAACAACTATACGAGTAGATATTTTAAGAAATTCAAGAATGATATGACTGGAAAAAATCTGCCAATTCAAATATTAGTCAGTATAACCATCGATGGTGCTAGTGAATTGACTGGCTTTCTTTCATTATGTCAAAAAGACTAACAATAATTTTCGTCGTTTCTGAAGTCTCAGTGTATAATAAAAAAAATTTCAAAGAGGTTGTGAGTTAACATTTAGAATAGTATTAAAGTAGTTTTGAAAGTTGTTAACAGCACCCGGGAATTATAAAATGGAGATTGTTAAGAGAGTTTACTAAAGAAATGGATTGTCAGTATGGAGAACCTCTTCAGAGAGAGATTTATCGGCTGGGTAAGGCAAAGTCCTTCAGCGATTCAAAGATCTCCATAAATAAGATATTAGCTCATATAAATTGATATGATCTACTACCCAGACCTAGAGGATCTGAGATGACAAATATACTTCTTGATGTCATAGTTGAATGAACTAAATTTGAAACTGCAAGGAAAAGATAAAAATCATTACATGATAATTGCGGGTTTGCCGGGTTTTTTTGTAAAAATTTACAGTTTGGGGAACAACTTTTTACGATAGAGTTTTTAAACACTTGACTTCCTAAAAAGCGTGGTTAATGGTTTCATTACAAAAACTTTGAGCAAATGAAAGCCGAGTTTTCCCGAATAATCACGAAGTTTGGAAATCTAGAACCAGTTTCTAGATTTATTTAAAATTATTTTTATTTTTGTGGTGATGAAGATTCATTTCAAGAAAATCTTTCTGTCTTTGATCATCTCTATTCATTAACATTGGAAATGAAAATCATCACAATTTAAATTGAGGTCGCACCGAAAACACTTTGTCTTTTCCAACAAGCCAGTATTTAGAAGTACCCACGTTTCTTATGTTTAATAACAATTGTATTGCTATCATTAAATGTTATAATATTTAAAAGAAAAGTAAATAGTTTAATTTGATAACATATATTTTATTTATTATATATCTTTATAAATCGGAGGGGACGAAAGCATTTTATGAAATATTGAATTTAAGGAATGAATTAATATAAGAGGGATAGACGGGGGTAAAAATCAAAAGTAGAGGGGAGAAACAATGGGTGATCGCGGATTCTTTACTGAGTTTTTAAGTCGATGGGTGCCCAAAAAGTATGCAGAACCTTGGCCTAAAGGGTAAGGATTGCTATCGTGATAACATACGCTCCCTGTAGCAAATACTTTCCTTCTTCGTCGGCTACAACCTGTCTTAAGGAATTTTAAGCCTTCTATTCAAACTTTGTTTTCCTAGTCAAAATTTAGCTAGACAAGAATTATATAATCTCTTTACAATATAAATATCTAACAATTAGCTAACTGTTCATTGTTAGATATTTATATTGTAAAGGATTAAATCGTCCGTCTTTCACGGAGACAGTCTTGCTAGGTTGATTTAATATTAATATTATTATTATTATTATTATTATTATATATTGTTGACATCGATGGTCTCGGGGTTAAGTACTTGTTTCAGGACCCGGTGTCCGTGGGTTCAAACTTAGCCGGGGTCAACGGATTATTCTTGAGTGATAAAATCCGTAACACAACTTCCTTTGATAGGGTAGTCAAGTCTTCGGTCCAATGTCGGTTGGAGCATGTAAAAGAACCCTGGAAGGTGTGTGAAAATACCTTTCCCGGCAAAAAAGGGCAGACCCTTTAGCTCTAGCTCATATACATTTTTGTGTGCTGATGTAATCAGAAGGTTCAGAAAGTGTATATTAATTAATTCAAATAAATATATATATTTTTTAAAATAGCAATATTTCTGGTAAATTTGGCACTTTATCATGTAAGTATTCATTTTCCTTCTCGGGCCTCTCGTAATCCATCAAACAATATTTTCTCTCAACAAATCTTACAAGGGGAGTCCTATAGGCTGGTGAATCCATAACGCTAATTCCATATTGGTCGAATTCAACTTTTATCATAAAAGAAAAAACAAAGTCTAAGAGTTATTTAAGGAACTCCCTTATCACTTAGTTATCCTGTAGAGGTTCTGCCTCCAATAAATAAATTTACATTATTCTTATTTATTTGTTTGCTTATTTTTACGATTTTTAAATACTTACGCCTTAAATACTCTCAAGCTATTTTTCTATTTATTTATATATTTATTATTATTATTATTATTATTATTATTATTATTATTATTATTCCTGTCCTATTTTTTGGAACTATTCACAAGTATGTATCACTATTTAGCTATGATTGTTTATTTTATTTTATTCGTGCTTTTAATATACTTGTGTGCTTTTCAGTGCTGGCCGATCATAGGTCTTACGACTTTTGGCAAGCACTATAATAAAGGACATTGAAATTATTATATAGAGCTAAAGCTAACAGTGAAACCTAAAGCCAGCTCATATGACGACCTATTATTCAGGATATTAGTTACAAGATTACACTCAAACCAGAAAACATTTCTAAGTGCGGTTTTCTGGATTCTTCATTTGATAAAACCCAAATTTAGAATGGTTTAAAAGTTTAATTTTAATTTTAAATATTACTTTTTCATATTTGTTGTACTTGTTAAAATATGGTAAAACAGTTTCAATGGTCTCATCTCAATTCCACTGTGTTTTTTTAAAAGTAGACTCCAGGTTACCGTGTGATTGACAACTGGTTCGAACTGTGCTACCTATACCCTATCTACGGTAGGAAAGGTGCTAAGTGACAGCTATCAGAAAGTTCATTATTGCAAACATTGAGGGAAAGTGACTAGACATCAACCCATTAGGAAATAACTATTATTTGATTAATAAGAGGCCTATTATATTATCAATAAAAAGTGTTATCAAATTATCTCTAAGGATTTCTGTATAATTGGAGTTTTCGTAGTTCATTGAACGAACAAAATATATTAATACATTTCTGACTTTTGTTTAGCAGTTGTGGCAACAAGAGATATCATAGTAAACGAAATCACAAATTAATAAACACTATAATATTAATACTTGTATCTTGCTATATCTGGCTACCAACAGAAATAATATTTATAACTTAGAAAAAGAACCATACGCAAAATTACTTTCAAAATAAAACAAAAAGAACACAACAAAAGACTGTTTGTATGACTTCATCAGCCACCCTTGTTTTGGTTGGATCACCATTTTAATTTTTGAAGAGAACGTAGCATTTTAGAAGGTCTCATTTGAACGCAGCTTCATAAAAAATAAAAATAAACATCCAAACGGTTATTTTCATAAGTTAGTGTTTCAATCATGTGAAAGCGGTTTTAAGAAGAATTGTTTGTTGTGAAAGTTTTGACTGCTAAAAGTAACAACTCAACATTATGGTCCTGCAGATCATAATAGTTTGGCGAATGGACTATAGCTAACTTTTGCTAGCTGTCACCTAGCCCCCTACACATCCAATATCGTAGATACGGTGTAACAAAGTTAGTTAATTAAGGAAGGGTGGGGAGATGAGCTCTTAAGGTGGGTGTGTGGGGAGTGCGAGTTAAGGTGTGTTTTTTTTACAGTTTTTATAGCAAAACCTTTTTTTTTGTCAAAATAAATCAAATATTGCTCCAGTACAAATATAAGATTTTAATTTTCTTTACATGATGATATTAACAGTTATTGAATATCCGTCAACGGTGTCGTGGAATTTAATGACAACTTTTTCTCTTCATTTAAAAAGCTTCTCACCTAATGCCGCTATGTTCATGACATATATTCAAGAACTGTTGATATCACCATGTGAAGAGAATTAAACCTTATGTTTGTACTGAAGAAAAATTTTAGTTATTTTGACAGAAAAGTTGTTTTTCTATAAAAACTACAAAACACACTGGCCTTAACTCGCGTCCTCTACACTCCCACCTTAAGTGCCGTTATATCTGTTTTCCTTGGTCGCTTGAAACCTGCTAGTCCCTCTCCACTCCTCCCCAAAGTAGTAGGACAATAGCGCCGGAGACAAGAGTGTAACTTGCGCAACGCGGTATTACAAGTGTTATAGCTCCAGTAGTTTCATGATCTTCATGTACACACTATCCGGTGAGGATAGAGGTGCACCGGGGTCATAAACTCGCCTGTTGAAACTTTTCAGGGCGTTCAATCCTCTCCAGTCACCCTAATATCAACGTGAGCTTCTAGAGCAGTGATTCCAAAAGACTGTATGCCCCATAGATGGTGCAAAGGGTACCACAGGAAAAGTATAATAGATACATTCAGGGACGTAGAATAGAAAAGTAGGAATTGGTGATGGGGGACCCAGAACCCCCTGGAAATTGTTGGGTTCCCCTTGGAATTAAAGGTTTCTTCAAAGTGAGAGAAGTTACATATACGTGTAAAACCTAAAATTAGAATGGATTTTTTTTATTTTAACTTAATTTTTATAGGTTATTATTTATTAACTAAATTATTTTAAAAATTCATTTACACGATGCATTTTTCACAACTTACTATTCGAAACTGAAAGATTGAGTAGTAACAGGGTGAAATAAATGAGATTGATATCGTAGATAGGCTAAACTCCCTCCACTCTCTTTTAACATATATCCATAACCAAAACCATATGTGGTTGACTATAAACATTTGAAATAGTGTATAAATTTTGGAAGCAATAATACGTTCCAGTTTTTCATAAGAAGAGCATTTAAAAAAAATACAAACAAATTGTTATGTTGACAACATTGATAAAATTTTACTATTTTGTGTCATTTTATAAGTATTGATAATATCTATCAGAGGTGACCATTGCAGATAACACAGCTTGACGTATGAATACGTGAAAGTATGCCTACTAACTTTTCTTATTATCAGATAAGACCTTTACTATGAAAATTGTATTGTAATTAGTATAAGCTTGCAAAATATTGTGCTGGACTTAACTTAGTAGTATACCTACTTGTCATGTCCTCCAATCTTTGTTTATCAGGTGATGGTCCGTAAAAGGTATATTTATAAGTGTATGGAGGTTAGTCTTTTCGTGAAGCGCAGCTTAATCTAAGTCGTCNAAACTGGAGTTATTTACGGGGATGGTTACGTAATATATTATAATAAAATAATATTGCAGATTAGGTTGAATTATTGCCGGCAGTATATATTTAGGGCAAAGTGAAAAGAAAAAAACAACATTGTAAACTATTTGGTTAATTGAGAGTTAAGAAGAAGAAAATGAATAATTTCGCACAAAATCCTCCCTAAATAGAAAGGTAACCCCGGCAGTTTCCTTCAAAGGTAAACCGACACAATATGTCTACTTATACTCTCACTCTTACATTACACTTGTGGAGAGCGCGTCCTCACACTTAGCCCTTTAATTCTTTCTCCCCAGGAAGGAAAGATCCTCAACGCTGGTTGGCTTGCAATTTCGCACAAAATTCCCCTCATTATAAACGCCCGTCAAGCTAAAAATAGACCCACGTGAAAGATAAAAATAAAGGTAAAAGTAAATTTACAAAGATCTTGATTTTGACAATGACTTAACAAAAATGGAAAAAACTAATTCAAGAAAGTGCCTAAAACTAAAGTTATTAATCTGAAATTTTGTTGATATTATACTTACAGCATTGAGGACAACGTAGGATGTTTAAAACTATAAAAAAAAGAGCCCAATACTTTTTTTTAGCACCGCGTCTTACCACCTGTTCGAGTTATACGCTTATGTACTAACTACGCTAACGGTTATAGGGATTAGGAAGGCTATATTTAAAAGAAGTGTACCCACATTTGTGTGTAGGGAGAGTATAAAACAATTTTTGGGAGAAAAACACTTCAGTACATCCGACTGAGATTCGAACCTCGATCGGTAGTCTAGCCTATTGCAAGAGTAGCACCTTAGACCATGCGGCAACCAAAGAGGGTCACAGAAATTAATTTATAGTTAATTTATAGAGAACCATTAACCATTAGTGCATTAAATTATAGGCCTTAGTAATAAGTACAAATTACTTTTATGCTTATAAGGTATATTAATTTGAAACATAATATGGGTAAGAAAGTTTTTGCAACTATTAAAGCAATGAGCTGTTTTGATTATGAAAATAATTATATTCTGAACTGATAAAATGGGTGTAATGAGGTGGACTTGATTGAACTAGTTACAGATAAGGGTAGGTGGCATACTTTTGTAAGTACGGTAATGAACTTTCGAGTTCATAATGCCTCAAGGATAGTTTATGGCCTAGTAAAGGCATAGAAGTTTTTAAAAAGTTGGGGCATTTGTAGTTTGTATAGAAAACTGTAGGATTTTTTGATCGTGGCCTTAAAGAGAAAACATTCTCTTTTGTAAGTTGGAAAAATATCTGATCCTTGGAAGTTTTCAAGAACAAGACACATTTAAAGAGTTGTATAGCAAATAGAGACAATGATTTAAAAAAATCTGAAACCCATTCAAATGTAAGAGGACAACGCGTTAATAATGTGTGAGAATTGGTCAAACTGAATAGAATGTATGTGTTAGTTTTTAGATAATGTTGTGAAATACCATATTAATTTATTTTTTATGTTTCTTAAATTTAACTAGATTTCCTTTTATATATTAAGTGGTAAAACATGGATGAACAGTAGTTGGGCCATTTAGAACAAAATTATGTACCAAAAGGTGCTTTTATTTAATGCTTATTCAAAGATTTAATCTATTTTGGTGGCAATTTGTTTTGAAGACATGTTTGTTCCCAAAACCAAATTTATTTAGTTTAACATCTAGTGTTATAAAAGAAATGCATAAAAATGTAAAAAGTTGGGCCAGTGTTAGGGGAATTAACGATACCATTTGGAAAAAAAGCAACCTTTGGTGAAAATATAAATTATGTTCCACAATTTTTGATTTAGGGATTTAGGGAAAACCATCAGTCTTAAGATCAAAATGACTAGTATATAATAATTAATATTTTTAAAATAATATTTTTGTTTTAATTTTCGAGAATTTGTCTTTTTGAGTTTTCCTTTGGGTCTATTTGTATGTTAATTTTTTTAAGGCATAATATTTTTAATTTTTGGTGATAGGATAATCTTGGTCAGAAAAGCGAACTAAAACACTTTTAGATGCACGCATTTGAAACCACAACGGATTGGAACGGATTTGTACTCAAGAGGAAACAGAATATGCCCAGAAGCTGTCTTCCTTATCATTGTCATTTCATCCCCCCATCGAACATCTCTTCAGACCGCCACTGACGATGTTGCGGATTGCGGGTTATGATGGCACCCCTGCCCTGGGGAGAATCAGAGATGTAACTTTACAACGACGGAAACTTATATCAAAAACTTATATTACATTTCTCAGGACCAAACGGAAGGAGGAGTAGAGGGGATTGCGAGTGGTCCAACTTTTTTCCTACAAAAAAAAAGAGTTAAGGCCATGAAAATATATTTCAATATCAAAATTGATTAGTGAACGTAAAATGTGTTGGCAAAGATTAGCATTTAGATCAATTTTTTTTACCAGTTTTTCGATACTGCTTTTATTATGGATTAGCTTTAGTATTTAGACATCTGCAAATCTAATAATATTGTATTTAACATTAAAATGAAAACTAAAAACAGTATGTAAATTTATAATAAGTAGGTTTAATACTTTTTATGTCTAATTATTTTGTAAGACTTTTTGCCCAAAAAAAACTCAAAATTACGTTATTTTCACCTATTTATTAACTATCTGTTAATAAAATACTATCAAAAATAAAAGTTATAAAAATAGGAGATAATTATTCAATGCATTAAAATAATTGAGTGGTCGAGGGAAGAGGGGGAGAATAAAAACATTTTCTTATTCCATTCATAGACACAGCCGAAACTATTTTACCGATTGGGCTCAAACTTGTTATCTGAGGTTTTCATATGGTTCCCCCCGCCCCCAAGGTTTTTTTGGAATTAAACATCCAACCCTAAAATTAAGAGTAGTTTACTGAAGGGCAAAAATAGAAAAAATCGATTTTCTTTAAATTCGCTTTAACGTTTTTGATTACATTTTGTATCTAGACGCTGTTCATCATTATAATCATGGCAATTCTCATTTTCTTATGAAAATGATTTTTAGGGTACTTTACAAAGGGGAAATTTTCCAATTTTCATCATTTTTTCACAACTATTTGAGATACAAAATAACTTTTTAATTCAGTTCTTTGAAAATTAATTTGATTCTTATGTTCTTTAGTGAACAAAGATATTTCTCTTTTCTCATTTTTTCTGTAACATGTTACTAGTTCCTAATGCCAAAGAATAAGTAAGTAACCGTGTATATTATTTCATTTATAATCTTTGGTGTAGTGTTTTTACAACAATGTACATACCTACTATTTCATTTCACAAATCTTATGAGTCTTTAGTAAATGTATTTTTTAAGATAAAAGCGGGAAAGAGTCTGTGAGGTGCATCATACTTTTTTTCACTACGACGCACAACCCGTTTGGGTTATACTCTTATGAACTAATTATGTGTTTAAGGGATGATAAATATTGGAATTAGATTAAGTGTACCTTCATTTGCGTGGAGGGAGAGTGGAAAACCTTTTTTTAATACCTCAGAACATCCAACCGGGATTCAAACCCCCCAGTCTCCTAGTCATAGACAGCTGAGAGAGAGCGAGAGAGAGTGAGCATTTTACCATCAAAGCGGGTCCGAGCACACTTAAAACCCAAAAAGTAACAGTGACCATTTTCCCCTACCTGAATAATTATATTGTCTCCACTTTAAAACACGCTAACCAAAATCTTACCATGATAGAAAGAAAATTTTAGTTATCTTTTTTATAAAGAAGCTCTTTGGAGTGTTCTTTCTGTGATGTATCGATTCCCCGGCGAACACAAACACACACAAAAAGTTAAGTCATCAATCTTTCCTCCTCCTTGTTCAAGGGGGGAAAATATGATTTTAAAAAAAAGGTTCCTGCAAAGAATAGAGCTCATAAAAAGACAAGTCAAACAAAAGCGGCCAAACTGTAAATGGCCTAGAGAAAAATTATACCTCCAAGTATAGAGGCGGTAGAGAGTGATAAAATTTTTACTGTGGAGTTTGAATGAGATTGGGACTCGTGTCGGTAAGTGTCTAATGGTACGTTAAGGTTTCTTTACGCCTTAAGGATCAAGTACGATGTCGTTTTAAGGATTAAGTTGTTAGTCGACTACTGTACGGTGTCCATATTTTGAAAACTGTTAATTAATGGAACCAATATAATTTATGTATATTTAAAAAACAAAATTAATAGTGACCTGATCATAATAATATTTATTAACATCATGTAGAAAACCAAATTTAATTTCAATCAAAAATTAAACATATAAGACTTGAGATGGCTTATATTTATATTTAAAATTAATACGTATTTTAGTGGAAGAGATGAGGAAGGTAGCTGGTTTATAAAAAGTGTACTCGCATTCGAAATGAAAGAAGGATGGGAAAATCAAAGTGATGTTATTGCATGGGTAAAATAATTCCCAGTACTATGGTTTAAATTCCCCGCCAAAAGTCAAATAGGGAAATGATAGGCTTTTGTATTAGTTACTCTAATGGTTTTAGGGATGAGGAAAGTTATATATAGGAAGTGTACCCACATTTGCGTGGAAGGAGAGTGGAAAACCATTTATGAAAACCACCCTCAGTACACCTGACAGAGATTTGTACCTCGATCCCTCGTCAATGGCAGTCTAGTCTACTGCAAGAGTAGCGCGTTAGACCATGAGGCATCCGAAGCGGGGGAATCTGTTAATTTTCATATATAGTTTAGTTCCCCACGACATTAACTATATTCATATCTAAGATTGATTCTAATAAATGTCTGTGTATACAATTATTGTTACGTTAATAAGTACAAACGTTGATCTAAGCCGTGGATCCGACACCTTAGTTCAGTCGGTAGCGTGTCTGTCTATTGAGCTATGGCTCCCAGGTTCAACTCCTGGCATGGTCTAGAAATTTATCATTGGTTAAATGTGGGTTTACCCTTTCAAAGTAATAAATTAACGGCTGGGAACTGGATGTTGTGTCTGTTCTAGTCTAAGATAGATTATAAAGCATATGAAGCTACGATAGACCTAGCCAAACGGTAGGGGAAAATATATGTCTTGAATAACAAACTGACCCAGGACATTATCTGGAAATAGTAATGGGTATACAAAATTTGGGCCATGGCATGTTTTGTTTTTCCGCACCGTGTACTTACTAGACTATACGTTTGGGATATTCTCTAATGGAGTAGGAGGAATAAGGTCTGTGGTATTTAAACGATATCTACCCGCAATTTTCTGTAAGTAGAGTGGGACAATATTTAGATAAAACCCTCCTCAGTACGCCCGACCGAGATTCAAACCTCGATCTCCCCGTCATCGGCAGTCTAATCTACTGCGAGAGTGACACCTTATAACACGCGACTACCGAGGATGGTAAATTCAGAATAAATTTAAAGTCGGAGATAATGCCTGTAAAGAAGAGAGACGTCTGGGCTGACATTCTGCTCTTAGGCAAATCATTAAAGCACTTGTCTCCGTTATCTACTGCTGACGCACTTGCTGACATGTATTTGTGTGTGTTCACATTGGCATGGAAATTAAAAAAGAACAGGGGAAAATTAAAAGAAAAGAAAAGAGTAAGAAACAAAGTTTTAATGTTAGTGATCCGACTATTTTCCGTGACTGTATTAACATGTAAATCAGTTTCCTGTTATCTAATTAAAAACGTGTGTGGCGAAGAGTTTATACGTTTGTTTGTAGAAGAGGGAAAGGAGGGTGCAAGGAAAACTCGTTGGGGTCAAAGACTATTAAAATTGAAGGATTTCTCAAACCAATTCGATTCCAAAACCAAACGGCGCGCTTACTAGAGATTTAGTCCCACAGGATAATATTGATTAAAGCTATAGTAGAGTTTTGGTAGGAAGAAGCTTCTAAGTAATACACAAATACTTTTTTGTGGTCAATATTGCTACCACCCCCATCCCCCAACCCCTTGCTCGGGCTTGTCCTGGTATTTAATTAGGATAAGTTAACATTAGGTTTCATTCGCAATAGTAAATTTAACACAAAAGAAATAAACGACTTAATCTAAGTGGTAAGTACGAGAAAGGTAGCTTTGAGGGAATTCACCCAAATTAGCGTAAAACAAGGATGGGGGAAAACTCACACTAAAAATAAAATTTACGGAAACCATGCTCTGTGAACCCGGTCGGGATTTGAATTTTTACTTTTCCCTCAGTGGTTATAACGTATTCGACCGCATGACTGCCACTACAAGTATAGCAATAACGAGAACAGCACAATGACATTAAGGGCACTGCATTTTAAATGGAAATGTCTTCATACTGCAGTATTTACTATGGTAATGACAGTTTTGAAGCTTCAACCACTGAAACCGTCCTCAAATATCCTAAACATTATCTGTGACCCTGTTAAAATTTACTAAAGAAGAGCATTATCTGACAGTTATAACAGTTACTAGATCTAGTTTCCCGTCAAACCATGTTATTTGCAGCTGCCGCTTTTGATAGATATTATCAATACATGTAACAAATTAACTTTAACAATAAAGTAAGATGTCACCACAGACAAAATAAGTTTGTGTACATAAAAATTCCTTCCTACCAAAATCCTACTAGGTATATGTATCTAACCATTTAATGTGATTTTAGAGCTCGCGTGAAACGTCTTTGAATATTAGATAATTTACCCTTTTTTATGATTTTAAAATTAGAACTTTTCAAATATTAAGGTTACTAATATTTAGGTAGACGTTGATATATTTAGCTTACCTTTTGTCATGAACCATATATTTAAATAATAAACCGATTCTTAAATAACGCAAAATTTCTGGACATCTGCAATACGTCTCTCTCTAAACTTAATCAAATAAATAAAAATTTCTTAAGAAAGCAAGTGTTACAATTAATAACCAGGAGACGGATTTTTAACTAGCTAGTAAATGTACAAAATTGGCCTGTATAATTACATTAAAGATGATAAAAATTAACCTCCAATTTACAAAAATCACCCAAAATATTTGAACGAAAACTGGGAAAGAATGTATCTTGATGAACAAAGCTCTTTACAAATTAAAAATAAAATAGATAAGTAGACAAATAAATTCCTCCATTTCGATAAACATGATAAATGATTTACAAATATCTGCTTCGGAAGTAATAGCTACCTAACCCCTCCCACAGAAATATTTTAAGCTTAGATACAGTGCTTCATCGGGTATTAAAGTTTTTATATAACTAAAGTAAAGAGTGTACAGAGTTTATTAGAAGCCTACATTACCTTGTCAGTTTGACGTTATGTTTCTGCCTGAACTGCCTAATAAATTTAGCGTATATATATATATATCTGACCTAAAAATCCAAAAGACCAAAAAATTACCTGTACAATTTATAAATCAAAATCAATCCCCTGGTAACGACTTTGACCTATGGTGAGTTTAATCAAGGCACAAAGGCCCCCAAATCTTATGAGAACAGACTTTACGTTTTTTTGGTCTCGTGTTTAATGTTACCATGACTTCCCACTCGTTTTAGAAAGTTAAAATGATTCCATCTCTCAAAGAAAAACAAAAATAAATAGCAATACTTACTAAGGTATTGATTTTCGTACCGTCCAAACCATGAATAATTTAACAGAAAGGGTTCCCAACATCGTTGTCATAGATAACACTATGGCACCAAGTTAGACTAGTGGGTAGCAATCCTGGCTGACTTAGTGGGCTAAGGTATAGCAGTTTTGGATTAGGATTGAAGTAGATCTGTATTAATTTTCCAGGCAGAGGCTGGTTAAGCTAGAAATAGTTGATCAGAGGGAAATTTAAACGTAACCAATTGTTTGTAACCTTAGCATCTTCCTTGGCTTGACAACGACTGTAGTGGTGAAACAATTACATTAATAACCTATTTATTTATTGTAATGGTGAAAATAAATCATGGATAGCTGCAATAACATAATAATGAGGTGAGATGTTAGTATCTAAGTAAGCGAGATACAGTTAACTCCCGTTTAACCGTGGTAATGAAGGGGACGAGAGCCGCGGATTATCTGCATATTTAGTAAAACAAGAGATTGTAGCACATTCAATTCAAACTAGTACTCACCTATCGTGATTGCGTTTATAAACACATAATTATGTTTCACGCCCTCAGATAATTAAAAAACCATTACTTTAAATCAATGTACAGTTTACTCAGTAGATACAGTATACATAATTTAAAAACGTTTCTATTTTCTTCTGCTTCATTGCAGCTGTTTTCCTTTTTCCTTACCCGGCTATATATTTTCCTTAACATTAGCTTGTCAGATAGAAGCGTGTCATCTTCCTGTTACAGAAAATTAATCCGTTACAACCCTGAAAGGTCTCCCCCTATGCCCCTGCGTAAACATTTTGCCTCTCTGGCCATCATCTCTTCCCTAGGGATTTATTGAGTACAGCAATCAGCAGGTATTCACCATCAACACGGCGTTTTTCAAAAACGTATCCCTTGCTGTCGTCGATGCCACGGTTAGTCGGGAGTTTACTTTAATAGTTTCCCTCTACCTGTTCAATGGGCGAACGATCTCAGGCAAAGGTCCCCAACCTTTTTGTACCTTAGAGCACATTCAAAACTAACGGTAGTGCGGCGGGCACCAATCACTTTTTCAACTAAATTTATAGCCGAACATAATTCATAATGCAAATAACACACACACAAAAATACATATTATTAAAAAAAGGAAAATGAGTTTAAAATTTAAAGAGTTTTTTTTTTAATTCGCATATAAAATAACGCAAATGATACACACGCAAGGTTAGTCCAAAATCAGTTAAAACCATTGAAACAATTTTCACCAAACTAAATGTCAATGTCTATAAATAAAAAAAATACTGCTTTATTTACGATTTTAACAAGACTAAAATAAATAAACAAGGAAATATTTAACTACTCACCACCATTTTGGTGCTTAGGTACATTTTAAAAATATATATTTATTCTGTGTTTATTCAGGCAACGAAGTTGGGTAGACCAATGTCAAGATATTTACAAAGGCAATAGGAAGTATTAGCATGGTATTAGTGAGGATAATGATAGTTCCGAGTAATAAAGTACACTTTGTAAATGTGCCGGCAAAGAAAGAGGAATGAGAGGGATGGATTGGAAAGAGGGGGGCTTTCAATCACCAACTTCTTGATAGCAAGGTTCGATTCTAGGTTAGACGTAAAATGTGTTTTACACACTTGTTTTATCACTGTAGTGTTTACATAGTTTATTTATGATCGTGTACCTTCTCGTGTATTATATTATAGTAAGGAATAATATTTTTTTAAGTCTCCATTAGTAAAGTACCCTTGATTTAGAATTAAATCACGATTATTTTCTTGAGGCATGATTAAATCATATATAAACATTAAGTGTGAATACTCTCAAAATGTTTAGGTTCCAGCCCCAGATAGAGCCACATGATGATTTCGGGGTCGAAATATTTCATAATTGCGATGCTTTCTCTATCTGAGAAAGAAAAAAGGTTATGTATATGTATTGACACAATGAAAAGAAGCTACATGTGTCAAATTACTCTTCCATGGCTGAAAGACGTTGAGAAATCAGTCATTAGGCTACTTACCTATGAAACTTTCCAGAAGAGGTCCATGATAGGTTTCAGACTTGTAGATACAAAGATATATCAGCCATGATATCGAATCTAACCAAGAGTCCAGATGACTTAAGAGCCCGTTTCACCCCATGGATAACACCTAACTTAGGTAGGTAATACAGCTCAAACCAGACGTCGCAATGTGGTGAAGACTTCTGTAGTCTTCTTTTAAAAAATACCAACAGTGGAACCAGCTTTTCAAAAATTCAACAAACTTGAAAGATAATTATTTGAAAACGAGCAAATTATTAAATTTTATTTATTTATTTGAGATATTTAACTTCACCTTATGAACCGAATAATTATATCAGCACACCAGAATAATTTCTATGAGCGAGAGTGAAAGGGCCTACAAATTTTGCTGGGAAAGGTATTTTCACATTCCTTCCAGGGTTCATTTGCATGCCACAATTGACATGGGACCGATGGCTCTACCTCCTCACCGAAGGAAGTTGTGCTACGGATTTTTATCACTCAAGAAATATTAGTCAACCCTGGTTGGGTTTGAACCCAGAAAATTATTAAATTGATAAAAATTTCCTTGCTGTCAAGTGAGTGATGCAAAAAATCGCACAAAAATACGTTTTCTGGTTCGAACGTAATTATGTATCTATTTATCCTGTTGGTCGGCCGTGAGGTGTATAAACTGGACCACACACGAGTGACTTCCACCCTTTCAATGTGCGCGTGTGGCGAACACATTACTACACGTCTATGGCTTGGATTGTGAGGAAGGGGTAGCCTGTTATCAACACGCAATCTCAAGCTAGACGTGGAATTACCTTTTTAAAAAAACTCCACTAAGTTTTAATAACGGAGGACGATAATTATGTTCTTCCTTTACCTGGTAAGAAGGGATCTACTAAAGGTAATAGTATGAGGGAAGGAACTTCATTTCGTGTGGAGCGACCAAGCGGAATAGCCAATAAGGAGACTGAAGCGCTGTGAGCAAGATAAAATATGAACTAACTAATTCTGCCTTTCGTCGTCAAGAGGAGATACTTGGCACAGATAAGCTATTTAAAATTCAGTGTTACGTCGCGATTATGATCAAGAGAACAGATGATCTTGGTCCGGCTCAATATCTTGGTAGAAGAGCGTCTGTATACTCGTCTTAGAAGTCCCGTGATCGATTTTCAGTGAAGGGTGTAAACGTATCACTTCATGACTGGATTTGATCCCAACGATTAATTAACTACTCGTTAATTGATTGTTGTCTTTAACCTAGAATTGAGCTAGGATGACCCACTAATAAATAGCTAATAGGTAATTTACACTGTCTGGGGTCAAACTAAGGGTATACACTTCTGTAGGTAGTTTATATAACCGCTCATTCTCATATAACATACTGTTTGTTTCTAGGAATATATCATGGTTAGACTAACATAGTAAAATGTAGCAGTTGGATTGTTCATTTAAAGTCAAACAAAAATGTGAAAAGGGTGGCATTACTTTTTTAATCATGTAATGATTATTAGTAAAATGTTACTACTGATACACACAGTATGGATATAACTATAAAGATAAATATTTTCATTTCGTTATTTTCTACAAGCCATCTACAAAAATAAAAGTTGAAACGAGGTTTGGTTAGTATGCGGGTTGCTGACACGATGGTTTCAATTTTCCTTTCTATAACCTGGGACATCCATCACATTAGAATAGCCGCTCACTGGATTCAACATTTGATTAAAGACAAAAACGTCTTTAGACAAAACGTCAAGTCTAGTCGGTTGTAGTGTGTGTAGGTCTGGTTTTCAGTCTTTAGACGCCTTGATATCTTGTCCTATTCCCACCATTTCCAAACGAATGCCGAGTTTACACTATTTACTATATACAGTGAAACCTGCCTTAAACGGACCCTTTATTAAGCGGAAACTTGACTTAAATGGAAATATTTTACGGTCCCGTGACTCTAGGGCTGAGAAACATGCTAAATTCCTTGGATTAAACGGAAACCGTCTAAAGTGGAAACGTATTTCAAAATAAGCCTCTATAAGGAGAATTTCCAATGTTCCGATGGACATCGTAACTCTTCCTTTGAAATGTTAAGTCAGGTATATTATCTTTCTCCTTCTTAGTTCTTTTGTTACCTTGCTTACAGAATTGTGAACTGTAATTGCCTCTTGATTGTTATCTCTGCTCTTCCCAGTTTCCACGCTAATGACTTGCCAATCACCTTTGGAATTGAGCTTTTAACTGTACAGCACTACCTGTATTGAAATTCAATTATTTGTCCCTTCCGGAGATTTTACTCACTATGTACTAGGCCTGCATTTTTTACTTCAGTTTGGAAGTTGACATTATGGCTTCAAAGATAAGAGTTGTGCTTGGTCTAAGCACGAGAGTAAAAGTTATTCATGCGAGTGAGAGAGATAAATTATCTCTTAAGCAGATTGAAGATGTTTAACGTCGGTAAAACTCAAGTGTACGAGATTCTAAAGATGAAAACGGAAATTTTGAAGCTGTGGGGGAACTGTGCTAATGGAAAAATAAAAAGAGAACTTAATAAAACTGTAAACGAACACATTTATGAAATAGTTTGGGAGTGGTTTGTCAGTGTTAGGGCGAAAAATCACCACGTGTCGGGTCCAATAGTACAGGAATACGCTAAAAAGGTCGCTCAAAAACTGGGGAAAATTGAATTAAAGGCATCTAACGGCTGGTTGGAGAGTTTTCGCAAAAGACATCGGACAGTTTTTAACGAACTTTGTGGTGAATCAAGTGATGTAAATAGTGAAACCATTGAAGAGTGGATTTCTAAACTTCCCTCCATAATCGAGGGATATGAATGAACCTGAAAACATAGCGAATGGTGACAAGACTGGACTGTTTTCCCACGCGCTATTGAATAAATCGCTGTATTTGAGAGGTTAGAAATTTTCGGGAAGAAAATTGTGCAAATAGAGATTGACTATTTTTCTAGACTACTAACAACCGCACTAATTTACGATGTCTGGTTCAAACCGTATCACCTATTCAATAACCTCTTTTCTCGAGATGTATTACCGTACCTATACAATCACTGTATAGTTTGAGATGTATTACCTATCTATACGCTGCCTGGCTCGAGCTGTATTACCTATCTAAATGCTGCCTGGCTTGAGCTGTATTAACTATCTAAATTCTGCCTGGCTTGAGCTGTACTACCTTTCTAAATTATGTCTGGCTTGAGCTGTATTAACTATCTAAATGCTGCCTGGCTTGAGCTGTAATACTTATTTAAACGCTGCCTGGCTTTAGCTGTATTACCTATCTAAGTTACACTTTATACGTGGTGTTAAACAGGTTTTTACTGAGAAATGAATTTTCACTAGTATCTTACTATAATAACTATAGTATGTGGTTTTCCGCATTGTTCCGACTAAATTCCATATTACTTCAATGGTGGAGATAATATGCATTTTGTAATTATACTAATGACTTGACCTTTTAAAACTGTTACCTTAACTCTCACATACCAATATTTTATAAGGGACATAATTGTACACGTTTTACTAATTAATTTTGCGACTTTTGTGAACAACACAATACAAACACCTTGAAGCAATGTTGAAATGCTTGAATTATAAACAGTCAAAATTATTAGGAGTTTCCCTGGGTAACCACGCAATGGATTACGTGGTTACCATTGGCAACGAGTTTCTTTTCTTTAAATAGACGTACTAAAATATCAGTTCATTTTATTTCTTCCGATCCAGTTTTTAATTAATTTTAAAAACTCAAATCCAAATTTTAAAATTCCTGCTTCGAGGCGCACAAGTTCATGCACAGGGGATACTAATTTTAAAATGCCAACCCTCTGCGTGCACAAACTGACACAAACTTTTCATTTTATTAATATAGATGAGAAGGCATTGTAGCTAAATTATATTTGTTAAGTTTAAGGAAAAAGTCTAGTGTTCCCTAAAGCGTTCTAATTGTATAGAATAATTAGTAACTAATCTAGGGGCCAGCAATAGGTCTATCGCAATCGACTGGTCGATCTTGCAATAATTTTCAGTCGATTGGGTAAGAAAACTACATCGTCACGAAAAGGCAAGCACACCTTGCATTATTAGAATGTGATACAGCTTATAAGATAGAACCATAGAGTAATCAGTCAAGGTAAGACTTTCCGGGTAAATGGAGTGTACATTTTATTTATATTATATATTTTCTATAGAGGCTGGGAAAGAAGTATTGAAGGAAATATTGAATTTAAGGAATAAATACAAGCTATATAGAAAAAAAATAAAAGTATAGTGGAGAAACGAAGGGTGATCTCGGGACCTTTGATAAATGTAACAAATGATTGGGGCCCAAAAATATTACCAACCCCTGAAATAAACTAGGAAAGGATTTATATTTTATCAAAGCCAATTGTTCAGTACTTATAACAATTTAAATAAATAAAAAGTATCTTCATCCAGTCATTAACAATGAATAAATGAAAATGATGCATGGTAAATTTTGTAAACGACCAACAACAACATTCAATTTTTGCACCTTGATAACTACCGCCAGCAATACATGGAAGTAAGTTAGGTTGCTGCCCATTTTATTACAAGGTTTGAATCGCTAAACCAGATATCAAATACCGATGTAATAAAACGTTGCTATTTACTAACATGACACGTACATTGGGGTTGGTTATTCAAATGGTTGTCTGCACGTGAGGTGCGTGTTCTATCACAATGATGCATGATGCGCGCGCATATATTTCCATTCGTGTTTGTGAATGCTGGTCGTGTTTGCGTGATCCACTGAATACCCAGCCAAGTGCGTTTTATTTATTTATTTATTGTCTAAAGCTATTAAACAAAAAAACCATTTCTTCCCCCTCTTGGCATTTTCGTATGAAATCAATCTAAAATTATTGATGGGAGCTGGGGAAGGTTGCTGCCATTTAAATGGTACCCTTTGTTTTTACCCTGAAAGGTAGAAAGCTTACCTTGAGTTATTCCACTATGTTACAGTTTATTTGAGAGGGCCATAGTGCAATACGTTAGGGTAAGACTGCTACCTTTCAGGAATGTAAAGTACATAATAAACCTGAAATTGGTGTTTGTATTCGAATTATTGGACAGTCTCAATTATTTTTAAGCACCACGTCTCATAAACCGTTAGGGTTATACGCCTATGTACTAATTACACTAATGGGTTAAAGATTAGGAAGGCTTAATTAGAGAAAATGCCCCACATTTATGTGGAAGGAAAGTGGATAACCATTTAGAAAAACTACCCTCAGTGCACCCGACCGGGATCGAATCCTGATCTCCCCGTCTTCAGTAGACCGTCTCAACTAATTAGGTTTGTGAAATGTAGCGATTATGAAAATGATAAAATACGGCACATGAAAGTAGTGAACTAGCCTTCGCACAGTTGGACACAAAAGTTGTTTTAGAAAAATGTCAGAATGAGTGATAAATACTCGGCGTTTGTTAAGATAATGTGTAATGTTGACCAATTTTACATTTAAACTGACGTGATGACAACATTTTTATCCAGCCCACACACATTTTAAATTGCATTAATTTATTTAATAAATCGAAGACTAAAATAGCCAATAAGACATATGGGACGAATGTTCAACTTAATTTAATGTGTACTTTCCGAAACAACTATATTGAAAAATGAACCTTTTAAAGTGGAATCGTTGACCTCGATGATCTTGGGGTAAAGTTTTTGCCTCAGAACCCGAATTTCATCGGTTTGAACCCAGCAGGGGTCAACGGATTTATCTTGAACGATAAAAAATTGTATCACAACTTCCTTCGGAGGGGAAGTAAGTAAAACCGTCGGTCCATGTGTATTGTGACACGTAAAAGAACCCTGGAAGAAAAGTGAAAATACCTTTCCCGGCAAAATTGGTAGGCTGTTTCGCTCTCACTCATAGAAATTCCCGTGTGGTGATATAATCAGTCCGTTCAGAAAGTGCACGTTAAATATTTAAAATAAATTTTATATATATATATAAGGAATATAGGAATCGAAACAGGTGCCTTTGGCATAGTGCAATGATCTACCACTTAAGTATCAAGATTCATCCTGTGCCCCTGGTAATACATAACTAAATGTTTTAAGGCAGAGTATATTATGGACTTGTGAGATCGTCAACAGATAACACCAAGAAAACAGCTACAGTGACTCGTGGCTGGCTTTTTATGCCGACAAATACGAGTAGATCTAGTAACGTTTCTAGCTGACAGATAAGGCTCTTTACATTAAAATTCATTTCAAAACACTGTGTAGATACGCCATCCTGTGCAAAACAACTTGCACAAATAGGCTCAAAAGTGATTATAAAAATTAATCAAGCACGCTAACAAGCACCCATAGACTTATAGTCACGTGGCACGACCCTGTACTCATCAATACCCTAATTTGCCGCTCATCTAAATTCATGGCATATCATCTTATAGCAAACTGGGACCTTGTTCATGAAACAAGGTAGGAGTTGGGGGCTTNGTCACTTTGGGAACCACCATCGTAAAATAGAATTAATAATAAACGAATCAAGCGGATAAAAATTACAGAATGATCCGGTGCTGGCAGTTACTCAAAACCCCCGTGGACACCTAACCTAAGATTTAGTGTTTGGAAACTATGGGGGATTGGGGGGGGAGGCGATAAGGGGGAAAGGTAAGCTCTATAGTTTGCGGATGGGGTGTGCACACGTGTTCCAAGGTTAAATGCGTGTTTTAAATATTCATCGGTTTATTATTAGTCTACGTTTTAGAGAAGTGTGGTAAATTAGCGACGTACAGGTGGGCCCTACTATCTAATCTAAAGGAACCTGTTGAGGACGGCGAAGTTTAATTAAACGCACAAGCATTCTTTTGGAAAAAGGATATGAGACAAAATCCAACATCCATTCATATGACCAGGATTCGAATCTCTGCCTTCAAGCACATTAACATTGAGTTTACTCTGATAGTGGGTACATTAAACTAACATAAACATGCTATAACTAAACATAAAGTTAGTAAGGTTTTAAAAGTTGTATGGGTCATTAATCATTATTGAAATAAAAAACTCAAAACTGACAGCTCAGAGGGACACATACACACACATATATATGTTCCTATATATGTGTGTTGTGGAAGGTATAAATAAATATACGAATGTGTGTATGTATGCATGCATGTATATGTATGTATGTATGTATGTATGTATGTATGTATGTATGTATGTATGTATGTATGTATGTATGTATGTATGTATAGCATGTATTTATCTTTATATGTTTGTATATATGTATTAAGAATGTGTGTATATGCATATTGTACAAAAGTATATATACATATATATGTATAGGCCTATCTGTCCAGAAGATTTTTCATACTTCCTAATGAGCTAAACATCCGAAATTTGGTGAAATAATAGAGAAAACACTCAAAGCGCGTGAAAAAAATTTAAATCGTTAAAATTAATATTAAAATATATTAAAAGTATTTAGAGCATTTTAATTCGTTTAGATAATGCTATTTGCACTTCAAACCCGAAGAGAAATTACATTAGAAGTTTCAACCCAAAATCCAAAGAGAAATGGCAGATTATTATACATTCATCTGTTTTTATAGTTTTGTTGGTTTGTATTTATATTTAAGAGAAAAAAGTGTTTCTTTGGCAAATTCATAATTTTACGTTTAACGAAAAGTAATATTTATGAATTTTTGTATTAAAAAATACTCGTTACTATAAAATACAATTGATGTTTCGTATGATTTAGGCTACACCAAAAGAAATTCGAACAAGAACGCGGTTGGCCGTGTTTTTTTTGTGTTTTTTTGGGGAGGAGGAACTTCGGGAAACTTGAAATAACAACCTTCTAAAAGATGACTCGCTCAACAAACTACCTGTAGCGTCAGTATAAATATCCTCCTTAAGCATGAAGACGACAGTGAATGAATGACACAGCCGTCATCAAAAAAAGCCAAACTGTTCTTTTAGGACAAGTCGACGATGGACCCATGACATGCACTATATGCAGTCAAACAAATGTTGTAGGATATAATGAATAATCATTTCCCATTCCGGAGAAATATTTATGTAAGGGGAGGGGGAGGTTACGAGGGACTCCAGGCAATGTTTACCAGTTCTTTCGCATGTTCATGGGACAGCAACTGTCTGGATAACATTAAATACTCTCATCTGTGAATGGTTTTTAAAATTCTCAAGCTTAACAATAATTTACGAGAAATCGACAGTAGCTAATACATTAAATATCATCGCTGAGGGAATTGCATGATTACTATTGGAAAGCAGCGGTGTTATTTTCTTGTTTTCGTGTGGTCAAACGCCCCTTAAATATATAAGACAAGTCTCGCAACGTTGGCTAGTCGAGGTTGGCAGTAATTACTTCTTACTCCAACACACCATCTTCAGACATAGCTGGGAGCGAGTAGATTTGGCAACAGTTAACTGAAATAAAGCAAAGATAAGGCTTTTTTCCATAAGACCTCTAGTTCCTTCAGCAATGATATTGGGTGTAGTCTATCTACGGTACGAAAGGTGCTAGGTGAAAACTAGCATAAGGTTCTTTATTGCAAACATTTGCTAAATTGGATATACTGTGAGTGGCTACTGAAACTGGATGATTGAGAACTTAAAAAATAGTCGCAGCTTCGACGATAATATCATTGATGTTCTAGAGGAAATATTGACATAAGGCTCTATAGTTCACGAAACAGGTTCACGAAATAGGTCGAGTCCAACCAATATTTCGAAAATTTCTAGCCCAACCATCCTGTGTCCGCGCAGTAACGAGGTTGGAGGTAAGAACTAGGAAGTATTGAGTATTTTAGGAGAGCTCCATTACTACAGTAGTGTGGACTCAAGTCAACTGTGAGGATGATCGTCTTACTACCTTTTCAGATTATAAGCTTATGTACTAATTACATTAATGGTTGAAGGAATGGAAAAGGTTATATTTAAAGGAAGTGTACCCACATTTGCGTGAAGGGAGAGTGGAAAACAATTTTTGAAAAAACTGCGTCAGTACACCCAACCGAGATTTGAATCTCAATCTGCCCATCATCAGCAGTCTAGCCTAACTCAAGAGTAGCGAAGCGGATCACAATATCTTACACATCAAAATAGGCAATACTAACAGGGTAGTGACGCACAATACATGGAGCCTACCTAGTGGGTATTGCTTAGCCTCTCCTACTCAATCCTGATCTCACCACCAAGTGGTGTACCCCGGGATCTGAGTATCCTGGTGTAGGTTGGGTTGAACCCCAGTGGAAACCATGTCAGATGCAGACGAGAGATAGGAGACTGGTCAGGACCGTAACTAACAAACCTGAAATAGGGTCTGGCCAGTTGGTTCCCAGCTTAGTGGGCTGGGAGTGTGAGGGTTGGTGGTGATAAGCTATGTAATCATCAGCACCAGTAACCTCAGTTAGGGAAGGTGAGCACCAAATAAAGGTGTACCTGAGAACCTATAAGTGGTATTCCTGCTACTCAGGTGTAGGACACGACAGGCTTAACTAGCTGGTGGCCGAAACAAACCAAAATACTTGAGAAAATAAAGTAAAATGCCAGATTGAAAAAAATTGTTGACAACCATAAGCTATGAAGAGGAACTCAAAACATTGGCACACTGATTGTAAGAGTAGAGGAGATTGTGGACATGATGGATGAGAAGAGAGATTGTGGACATTATGGATGAGAAGAGAGATTGTTGACAAAATGGATGAAAATAGAGATTGTTGACACTATGGATGAGAAGAGAGATTGTGGACATGATGGATAAGAAGAGAGATTGTGGACATTATGGATGAGAAGAGAGATTGTGGACATGATGGATGAGAAGAGAGAGGGTGTGCTGGTCCTGAGCAAAACCAAGTGGAAAATGAGCGGCATAAGATAATTAAGGAAAGATTACATTTAGCATTGGATGAGAAACGATGAATGGAGGAGAAACGGAGTAGGCTTTGTAGTTAGAGAAGAGATGCAGGTGGATGTGGTAAAGACGAGGGATAGGATAATAAAGGTGGCAATAAATGATAAAGGAAAAAAGGTGAAGGTGATGCAAGTGTGTGCCCCACAGGACAAGTTTCAGGAAGATATAGAAAGGAATATGGGAAACTAGTGGCAGGTAGTAATGGGGGATGTTAACGCAAAAGTAGTAAAGAGATATTGACCCGGCGTTAGGGAAAGATAGATGAGAAAGATAAACGAGGAAGGTAAAAGGCTGTTGGAGGTATGTGCATTGTGCAAGTATTAAAATGAATGTAGCAAACAGCTGGTATAAGAAGGAAAGAGGAAGCCACAAGATCACTAAATACAGATAAGATGGAGAGCAAAGGTTGTTGATAGACTACTTTCTCGTAAATGAAGAAATGAAAAAGCAAACCGTTAACATTAAAGTAATACCAAGTGTGTCTTTAGATAGTGACCACAGGTTTTTGTTGGGAGACATAAGTGGATGAAAATAAAGGAGAAAGGTAGTTAAACAATAAAGAAGAATAAGGGTGTGGAGGCTAAAAAATTAAGAGGTAAGAAAACTGTACGTAAGAAAGGCAAAAAGGTTAATGCCCAAAGATGAGTTGCAAAGTGTAGAGGTGGAATGGAAACGGTTTGAGAACAGTTTGGCGGGAGCTGCAAAGGAGGTTATGTTGGAGGACAATTAATAAGAGGAAGTGGAAGAAGATACCCTGGTGGAACGACAGGGTGAAGAAAGCATTGAAGGAGGATAATAAACCATTCAGAAGGAGTCTTAAGAATAGGAGAGGAAAGAGGGGGAGAATATTGTAATAGGAAGAAAAGATCGAAGTGGGTGGTAAGGTAAGCCAGGAAGGATTGGATGCAAAAATGGACAGAAATGCTTGAAGTAATAATGTTTATATAGCAAAGTAAGAAACAGGAGAGAAAAGACAAGAAATTAGAATGATGGATGAAGAAGAAAAAAGGTTGAAGATAGAAAATATAAAAAATAAACTATGGATGAGATATTTTGAGTAGATGTTTAACCTGGAAGAGGAAAGGGATGATAATGAAACAGAAGAGAAGGGGGGAAAAGGAAGAAGGGTAGGGAAGATGTCCCACATGGACAAAGGTGGAGAACGCATTAAAGAGGATGAAGCACGGTGTTGAAGAAGTGACTGTGGAAATTATAAGAGCTGCAGGTTAAGCAGGTATACAATGGTTATACAGGGTACTGAGAGTGATTTGTAAGAGCAAGGTACCGGAAGACTGGAAAAAGGGAGTTTTAATAACTATTTCAAGATAGCAAACCGGATGAAGTGTATACGTAAATTATATGAGGATGACGCTGATGTGCCACTGTAAAAAGATATATGAGAAGATACTGGAAAAGAGAATAATAAATTAAACAAAAGAAATGTGAAGAGAGGAAAAGCATAGATATATGGAAGAGAGGTCTACAATAGACTTGATCTTTGCCATATGACAACTGATAGAAAAAAGGTGTGAATTTGGGAAAGACTTGGTAATGGTATTTATGGATTTGGAGAAGGCATATGAGAGCGTGGATAGAAATAATGTTTTGAAAGCTATAGAGGAGGCCGAAGTGGAAAGAGGAGTGGTAATGAGAGTGAAAAGCGTGTATGAGGATGACAGGAGTTGTGTTAGGAGTGTTAAGATGGAGAGTAGAGGGATGGAGTGGTTCCAAATAAAAAATAGAGTAAAGCAGAGGAGTGTCCTCACACCATTACTATTTGTAATGGTATTGGATATGGTCAAGGACAAAGTGGTAGGAAGACTCGGGGTGAAAAGAATGAAACATATTATGTATGCTGACAACTTGATAGTATGGAGGTAGAAGGAAGAGGAAGTACAGGAACAGTTACAGGAATGAAATGTGGAAGTGA
>CABFWB010003602.1:2377-12511 GCA_902151455.1 Timema bartmani
GTAACCCCCCCCCCCCCTCGTTCCCAAATATGTTTAGTAAAAATTAAAGAACATCAAGTTGAACTATAAAATCTAACACCAAAGAAGTGTTCAATGTATTTAATCTAAATTTTTTAGTTTAATAGGCAATTAATTTCAACACATTGCCAGTGAAAGATGATTCCAAATAGTCCAAGGTTCTAGAGAGATCTAATTTTCAAAAAATTGACAAGCAAAGCCTTCTCTTTAATTCTGGTTACTACCTTTATTGTTAGCTTCCCCTCCTTATTTCCAAGTTAATTTCTGGGTGCCCAACTGACCAATGTCAAGAATAATTTAATAAAAGAGTAGAGTTAATAGTCACACCCAAGATTTAGAGCGTTCACTGAAAAAATTGTCTCAAATTTGAAAGAATATTTTAGTCAGAATTTCTCGAGGAAGAATCTCCCTCAGCCCGGTCCCATGGAAGCGCCCACCCCCCTCACGAAAATCCTGGATCCACCCATGCCCTCCACCTCTCCCCATCCCACTATTCCTATAAAAATCGAAAATTAACTATTTTTCAAACGATTCCAGTTTCCACGCATAGATTTTACGTTGATGTGCGTTTATAGTGGCACATTCAGCCCCAACAAATCTTGTTTTCTATTTCCTATACAATATTAAAACCGGAATGTTAGAGTTGGTCCCTTTTTACCACAAGAGATGTACTTATTTTTGTGTATGTTTTTAAACCCTTTTAACTCTTAAGAATATTTCGAGTAGTGTTGTCATTAAGTAACCCCATTCACCCTCATAAATAAAAGTGAAGCTCGGCCCGGAGCCCCCTTCCCTTTTTTTTAAACCCTTTCTCTCCCCAGCATCATACACAAAATCATAGAAGTGCTAAGCAATATTCAAAGAGCTAAGCCCACGCAAAAATCTTGAGCATAAAATTAATGTAGCAATAATCTTTATAATAAAAACAATATAAAATGTAAAGTATTGTTAACCTTAACAACATTTTTACAATAATCAAGACGTTCTCTGTGTGCAGGGGGTAGTTCCAAAAGCAGATGATCTGAAAAAATTAGTTCGCCGTAAGCGAAATCAGATAAACGCTGTCTTTCAAGTTCGAGCAAATCTTCAGACGCTGATAATTTCTGATCGATATAAAATGTATGTATCCGAAACGGAAGTTGAAGAAAATTTCTTACTTTCCGATAGTGAACCAGATGCTAATAGAATATTTATTTTTGGTCGACAACGTAATCTGCAAATATTACGTGACGCAGAGGGCCTTATATGGAGATGGAACATTTAAGACTGCCCCAGTACTGTTTGCACAAATCTATACTGTGCTTGGTAAGCAATTTGGAGAGGTGCATCCAATTATATATGCACTCCTACCTAATAAATAAAGAGCTACCTACGTACGTACGACTTTTTGAGATGTTGCGAGAAATTGAACCTACCTTTCAACCACAAACATTTTCATGTGGCTTTGAATCCGCTGCAATAAGTGCTACTACAGATTTGTTTTCCCTCCCAAGTTGAAATACATGGTTGTTTTTATCATCTAACACATAACATAAAAAAACAAATATGTGCATGGTAACTTATTCAACAATACAACAACAATGCCCAGTTTTGTTTGAAAGAAAGGATGATATTAGCTCTGACATTTGTACCAGAAAATGATTTAGACCAAGCTCTAGATTTGTTGGCAGAACAACTTCCAGACAATTTGTAGCTCCTGATAGACTGGTTTTAAGATGATTATATAGGTCGCAAAAATCACAGAGGCTTTTGACGACGAGTGGCATTATTTCCACCAAATATGTGGAATCTTTACACAAGAGTATTAAATGGTACATATCATACTAACAACCATGCTGAAGCTGCACATTGTAGGCTAGGAACTGAGCTGGGCATGCAACACCTCACAATATGGAAATTTATTGATGCTCTACGTAAAGTAAAAGCTGCAAGAGATATCTACTATGAACATCTTGTAGCTGGACATGAGCCCACGCCGAAAAATAGAAAGTATCTAGACGTCAATGCTAGAATTTTAAGACTAGTTAAGAACTATAATAATAGACACATTATTTCGTTTTACGTGGTATTACACATAATATTGCAATGCATTAATACAAGCTAAAGAACATTTAAATAAAATATAATGCTGCGCATTATACTATTTTTTTACCCATCACTTTGCATTTTGCTAGTTTTTACCCATCACTTTGCACTATGCTAGTTTATACTTATCACTTTTTATGCTAGTTTATACCCAACACATTTTAATTTTAATCGAGAAATATTTAATTAAAAAAGAATGTATTTTTTTGTTTTTACTCATCACTTTTTAATTAAAAAGAAAAAAGTGCATTGCATTATGTTAAAAAATTTCATTTAAAAAAAGTGTGTTTTTTTTTGCGCCCAGTTGGCCGCGCCCAGTTGTCCGGATCCGGTGTGCAGGATGGTACCATTATATTCTCTGTGAACGAATGATGGTAACATTCTTATGAATAAAACTAAGATAACACTCGAACTGTTGGCCGAGTGGTCTAAAGTATTAAAATGGCGTTGCACTATGTTGCCGTTGATGGAGAGGCCGGGAGTTGAATACCGGTGGAGTAAATTATCAGCAGAGGGCTACTACATGTGATTTTCAACTTTGTTTTCCCCATGATCAGTCCCCGCTAATACCAGTTCATTTCGCATAAGCTACCGTTTTATCAAGCCATCCCTTGGATTAGATGATGTCATTAGTAACCAGTGTGATAACGTACTACTAAAATAGATACAAAGCACGTGTTATAGAAGCAGGGGGGTGTATGATTAATTCGGAAGTCAAGGTGGCCCAACATTTTTCACCCCAAGAGCCAAATCTGATCACCAGTTTGTCCCGCGGGCCGAAGATGTATTTGGTAATCCCATAAACTTAATATAAGCTTACATAAGATTAATAAACCATTTAATCGATTCAGTGACCTCATGGTCTAACGCGCTACTCTCGCAGTAAACTAAACGGCCGATGACGTGGAGATAGTGGTACGAATTTAGGTCGGGTGTACTGAAGGTGGCTTTTACCAAACAGTTTTCCACTCTCCCTCTACGCAAATTCGTATACACTTCCTATAAATATAACCCTCCTCATTTCTAATATCATTAGAGTAATTAGTACATTAGCGTATGACCCGAACGGGTGATAAAACGTGTTGCTAAGAAAATACATTATTTTCAATATTTACATATAAATTGTATTTTTGTTTGGTAGAATATTTCAAATTTTACTGCCAAATAAAAAGTTTCTTTACACTCCCAAACCTGTATTATGAAATATGCAAGCATACAGACTTTCAAAAAACAACTTATCATTTTAAATTTATATCTATAAGCCTATATATTAATCAAATAAATGCATGATAGAATTCAACCATGAACGTTTAGCTAAATATTTTAATTTGAATCATTAGCTATTTCACATCTGACCCACCTCGGTGGCGTAGTTAGCTAACGCGCCAGTCGTGTTGAGCTAGACTACCGAGGACGGGGATATCGAGGTTCGAATCTCGGTCGGGTCAACAGGGGGTGGTTTTTCCTAAATGGTTTTCCACTCTCCCTCCACGCAAATGCGGGTTCCCTTCCTCAAAATTCAACCTTCCCAATTCCCAATCCATTAGTGTAATTAGTACTTAAGCGTATAACCCGAATGGGTAATAAGACGCGGTGCTAAAATTAATTAATAATTTCACGTCGGCCACCAAAGCTTTCCCTTTAATTTACCTCCAGGCTATTTTGAGGGCCACATTTTCAGTGAACGTGGGCCGCAGGTTGGACCACACTTCCGCTTGGAATCTGTAAAAATCATCATCTCACTACATTTTTGAATGCTTAAACTGTGTCATGCCAAATTATCGTTTAAGAGCTTCAAGCAAACAATTCATTGAAATTAACGTTTGCTATGGACGACTGCAACATTAATTTAAGTATATTTTATAAATTGGCACTTGGACACTGGAGTCGATCCTGTGACCTTTGGTTTAACTCTTTAACTATCTACCACTGAGCCATCATAGACTCCGTTAAACTAACAAGGGGAGGCCACGACGTTCGGATCACGGATTATCTTCAAACTTTGTACACTTTTAGTAGTCTATTAGGACAACATAATGTGCAAGTAGTTAGGCGTACTACTTAGGCGTTTTCGAGAAAATCGCAAGAGAAGCTTTACGCGTCGAATATGTACCAATGCGTTGCGACAATGAGCACGAGATGACGACGGTCGAGTGGTTAGCGTTCCAGGTTCGTAATCATTGGATAGCTGGATCGAGTCCCGCTCATCTTTTTTTTTTCAACACTGGTCATATTCTTTCCTATATATTACAATTCAAAGGTAATATATTCTGACATATTGTAACTCATTGTATTATTGAATAAAATTATTCATGCCTTTATTTATCGATGTTTTACTTGGGCTTTCCAAACCTTACCCTCCCTTTATCCTTTCAAACCTGTTTCTGCAGGTCAAAGCGTCCAGGTGCAAAGCAGTTCCGGGTACCTTACCCGATTTCAGTTATGAAGGATTCCGCAAATCATGACTGGCATACATTTTCAGGAAAACTTTATGCGTTTGGTCGTTTACTTGTCCATAGTTATAAATATAATATTTGTTGTAGTAATAAAAATTAGTAAACAGCCAAATAACATTGGAAATTCAATAAAAGTTCATGCAAATACACGTATTTTTTCATTATATTACCTTTGAATTGTAATATATATGAAAGAATATGACCAGTGTTGGAAAAAAAAAGAATCAGCGGGACTCGATCCAGCTATCCAGTGATTACGGAGTTGGAACGCTAACCACTTGACTGCCACCATCTCATGCTTATAGTCGCAACGCACCGGTACATATTCGACGCATAAAACTTCTCTTGCGATTTTCTCGAAAACGCCTAAGTAGTACGCCTTACTACTAGCACATTATGTTGTCCTAATGGACTACTAAAAGTGTACAAAATTTGAAGATAATCCATGATCCGAACGTCGTGGCCTCCCCTTGTAAGGCCGATGTTTTGACCTGAGCAATGGATTAACCTTGTTCTCTCAGAGGTATAACATAAGTGCGTAAAGTTAAAGGTCTCGGGATCGATTAACTTCGCCCAGATGCTATTTTCAACAAATATATTTTAATTACTTCTTATAAATATGTCTCAAACATGATAAAATTAATTTGTGGTATTTTAAAATCAACAAGTCTCCCGTGCTAGCAGTCCAAATTTGACTTAAAATGGCGTAAAAGAAAGAAGACGAAAATATTCAATTAAAATCTTATTTGATAAAAAAAAAATAAGCCAAACTCGACATTAAATAAAAGGCAAGAAAATTAAAATACCATGAAACCTCTTTTTACAAAAAGCCCTAGAGTTAATTTGGTGGAAAAACCGAACAGGTAAAAAAAGGTTAGAAAAAAGTTTGGCAGCGTGAGTTGATTTATTTTAATATAATTCAATAGAGGGCTCACCCTTGAAGTTGGCTACCAGAAACTTTTCAAGAGGAGAAGGACGGAGAAGGGACGGCTAAATTTGTGGATCAACTTGGCACGGCCTACTTACCAATCACTCATTGATTTATGGAATGTTATATATTTGCTCCTCTTGCGAAAGTTTGAAATTTTATTTGGGTCACTTGTTAAAATGATGTTTGAGTGTAGTGGGTGAACCACATTTTAATGCCGACACAAGACTATCCACACCTAACGACACATATGTTAGGGCTAGGAAAGGTATAATTTAGAAGACATTTACAGACGTTTATGTTGAGAGTGGGAAACCATTTAGGAAAATACACTTGTGTCAAATTCTAAAATCCAGTCGGGATTACAGCCCCAAATTTCTCGTCACCAGAAAACCAGACTGTAGTAACATGTTTATTTTGTTGACGTATCCACCGCTTTGGGGCCTTATAATATTAATTTCAGCATCAAAATTACTCACGACAATTTAAGATTCGGATGGACATCTCGAGGTTTTGCAAATTTCTCTTCCAAGTAGTACTATGTATTATCACCTCACTAGAGATGCGCTACTGTAGCTATGGCAGTCACCACAACGACCCCTCTCACCCCTGCACGTGCTGTGTATATGTGTATATGTGTACATGCGTACGTGTGTACGTGCGTACGTGCGTACATGCATACATGCGTACGTGTGTGTACGTGTGTGTACGTGTGTGTACATGTGTGTGTGTATATGTGTATATGTGTGTATATGTATATATATGTATATATATATGTATATATGCATTTAACGGAAAAACCATCTTCAGTCCACGCAGACGAGATTAGTACCTCGACCTCCCCATCAAAGTCGATCAAACCAACGCCAAGCAACGGCTAGAACACCGCTGTGAGTAACTAAGCTCTGTAAACAAATATTTTTTACTTTCTCTCGACACCTCGGAGCGAGAATATTGTGATCGTCAAAAATTCGAAATCGAGATTTTGATAAATGTGGACGTTTCATGACCTTTTGAAACAAAAAAGGTGGTTTTCGTTATGCCGTCTGTCTGACTGTTTGTGGCTTGGGTTGGAGCCGAAACCATTTTACCGATTGGGCTAAAACTTTCTATCTTGGGTTTTCATAAGGTCCTACCGAGGGCTTTTTGGAATTAGATATCCAACCCTAAATTTAAGGGTATTTTATTGAAAGACAAAAAGAGAATAAATCTATTTTCTCGAAATTCGCTTTAACAATTTTGATTGAATTTGATATCTTAACACTGTTTATCATTATAAACACGATGGAAATTTTAATTTTCTCATGAACATGAATTTGAGGGTACTTTACATAGGGAAGATTTTTAAATTTTCCCAATTTTTCCGCACCTATTTGAGATACGTAATCACTTATTGTAAAGTGGTAGTACTATTAAAGATAAAAAATATTTTATTTGAAATATATTTTTATAAAACCAATAAGTTCTGAGATACAAACAAATATATATACTTTTTAATACAGGCCTTTGAAAATTAATTTAATTCTTATGCTCTTTGGCTAACAAAGATGTTTCTCTTTTCTCAATTTTTGGTTCATAATGCCATAGAGTAAGTAACATTGTATATTATTTCATTTATGATTTTTAGTGTAGTGTATCTACAACAATGTGTATAAATATTATTTCGCTTCACAAATCTTACGAGTATTTAGTAAATGTCTATTTCAAGACAAAAAATTAGAGAAATACTGTGTGGTGCACCGTGCCATTTATTTTTTATTACTAAAGTAAAAATTGCCTTTACCTCTATGGTATGTGGACCTATAATTTCTAAGACACTTTCATTATTATTATTATTATTATTATTATTATTATTATTATTATTATTATTATTGGAGTTTACCGACGTATCGACGCAAGTAACAGCATTAAGATTCCCTTACTCATTTTAATATGCACAACAATATTCATATATATTGAACCCTTTTTTTAACAACCTGTATATTCGTGTGTGTGTATGTGAGTGTAATTTCCTTTAAAATAAATAAGTCTTAAATTAAAATCATTTGATGACAATTTTCAGGAAAAAGAAATAATAGCTTTGGCACACATGGCCCGATTCCCTAAATTAAATTCCTGGATGCGCCCCTGAATCTTAATATCTTCTAAATTAATTCAGCTGTAAGTACGAAAAGGTCATGTTTGTCTTTAAAACATGAATAAAGCTATTTAGAGAAAGCATTTTTTTTTAATTTAGCACCACATCTTACTACCCGTTTGGGTTATACGCTTAAGTACTAATTACGCTAATGGGTTAGGGATTGGGAAGGTTGAATTTAGAAGAAGTGAACCCACACTTGCGTGGAGGGAGAGTGGAATTTTTTTTAAACAACCCCAGTTCATCCGATTGAGATTCGAACTTCGATCTTCCCGTCCCCAGTAATCTAGCTCTACACGAAATAGTGTGTTAGCTAACTACCCCACCAAAATGGGTGTAAGCATTTTCACCTCTTCTTACAAAACCAATGTTATACAAATAGGTTTTATCTAAAAGAAAACACTGTTTATGAAAATTATGTATAAGCTAAATAGAATCAAGGTTACTCTATAACAAAAACTTTTAACATATATCATGCAAATGCATCACAGGGAACATTCTCAATAACTCAGGTTTGGAGGTAATAGTAGTAATAAAGTGAAAGACAATTAGTGTAAAGTCAAGGGTTTTACCTGAACAGGATATAAATCGGTTGAGGGAATGGAGAGTAGATGGGCTTACAAAAAAAGATGGAAAGATAGATAATGCCAACAACGGTTTGGGGAGGAGAGGGAGAGGTGGTTTGGATAACAGACCCATCTGGCAGGAAACGGCTGAACTTTTTCAATAATTTAGACACGAGTTAATTTGAAAATACAAAATTTGGTTTAAATCATTGTATTATAAATATTCATCGTATATAATAGAACATTATCTCATTCTCTATAACAATATGATAACTTCAAAACTATATCTTGTATTTAATGTTTGATTTAGTTTTAATTTAATCAAAATTACGTCTTATTGTAACAAAGTAGATATTAACTTGTAAATTTAATATGAACTAAATTAATAAAAAAGTTACAAGTTAAATAGAATACAAAAAAACCACATGATATTATTTATAGTTATTTTAGAAAAAGGCTATACAATTTTATCGTTTTTATATAGAAGGTGTCCCTCCGAATCTTAAGGGGAAGATAAGAAGAATAGGCCCACCTTGGTGACCACAGGGTTTAAGGCGCCACTCTCTCAGTGGACTAGACTGCCGATGATTGGGGGATCAAGGTTTGAATCTCGGTCAATTGGTTTTTCATAATGGTTTACCAATATTCCTCCACGCAAATGAAGGTATACCCATGTAAAAATAACCTTATTCAACCCTAAAACCACTAGCGTGATTAATTCATAGGCGTATAACCTTAACCGGTAGTAAGACGCGGTAATAATAAAATATAGTTTATAATGAAAAGTGTATCCGAATAAAGGTGTAAAGTGGCTTAAAATACAGTAGTGATGAATCGCATGCGGTAAACCACCCTACATGTAGCCCTATTTGTTGAGGCCCCAGTATTGTACAAAATTGGAAGCCCCAACATTAAACAAAACAAAATTTCATCGTTCCACATTATCATTTTTTATACACATAATTTACTATTTCAGGCTCAATGTTAAACATATTTTTTAATATTGTAATATTGTCATCACCAGATCCCGGATTATTATGAACTAAACTTGATTAAAAACTTACCTCATAGCTCTAAAAAATATTTCAAATATTCAAAAAATTACTTCAAATATGGACATAATCTCGTAATAAGTTCGCACGACTAAATCAACAGACACTTAACAAATATAAGATTCAATGGAAAACCTTTAAAAAACACAACAAATATCTTGCTAAATATAATATTGAAGTTATAGCTATCCCTTCCCAACGCAACCTTCCCCAGCTTAGTAGCAATATCTCACCAGGAATGTGTATTTTGGAATCATACAAGCAAAGAGAATACAACGTTCATTGCCTACATTATATTCGTATTCCAACAACTGTGTGATAGAAAAATTGTATCTTTCAGCATTTATGCATTAAAAATAAGGATTCTATTAAAAAATATACCTATCAACATGAATGCTTAAAATTACTCAAAAATTACTCAAAATGACTCAAAAATGCCTAATTGACTAAAAATTATGCAAACTAAAAAAATATTTCTTTCTAAAATTACAAAATAATTACAAAAAGATTACCTTTAAAATATACAATTTTACAACAAAGGGATAATGAACATAGTAATTAATGTATGTACTTATAATCATTGTATGTGACGATCAAAAAAATAAGACATGTAATCAAAATCCAGCCCCTGATCATCACAATAGGCTAGATTTGATTAAAACAAAAGATATTATAGAATTTGTTTGTTTTTAACTAATCTAGACAATAACAGAAAATAATGTAAAAACTTTTAAAATAAAAATAGTTTCCATTTTTACTTTCTCTCTATCTTACAGGTAGAGAAAGTATGGTGATCGTCAAAAAAATCGAACTCGAGATTTTGATGAATTTTGACGTTTCATGACTCCCTGAATCCGAAAAAGTGGTTTTTGAATTTCCGTCTGTCTGTCTG